>WNWK01001688.1:0-257456 GCA_009830355.1 Cherax destructor | reverse complement strand
CATAAGAACATAAGAACATAAGAAAGGAGGAACACTGCAGCAGGCCTGTTGGCCCATACTAGGCAGGTCCTTCACAACTGTCCCACTAACAGAATATTTGCTCAACCCAATTTCAATGCTACCCAAGAAATAAGCTTTGACAATTCTACCCACTCATGGGAGTCCCACTCAACCAACCCTCTCACTCATGAATTTATCCAACCCAAATTTGAAACTACCCAAGGTCCTAGCTTCAATAACCCTACTAGGCAGACTGTTCCACTCATCAACTACCTTATTTCCAAACCAATACTTTTCCTATTTTTTTTTTTTTTTTTTTTTTTTTTTTTTTTTTTTTTTTTTTTTTTTTTCCCCCCCCCCCCCCCCCCCCCCCCCCCCCGATCATGTCTCCCTCTTTCCCACGTCTTACAAGTGAAGTAATTTAGGGTCTTCAATTTTTCTTCGTAAGGAAGATTTCTAATGCTATGTATTAATTTAGTCATTCTACGCTGAATGTTTTCAACGAATTTATGTCCATTCTGTAATATGGAGACCAGAACTGAGCTGCGTAATCTAGGTGAGGCCTTACTAATGATGTATAAAGCTGTAATATAACCTCTGACTTCTGTTGCTAACACTTGATATAAATCCCAGTAATCTATTTGCCTTATTACGTACGCTTAGGCATTGCTGTCTTGGTTTAAGGTTGCTGCTTACCATCACCCCCAAGTCCTTCTCTCGCAATCTGTATGGCTAAGTTCTATGTTATTTAACTTATAAGTGCTTGGGTTATGGACACTCCCGAGCTTCGAACCTGCATTTATCTACATTGAACTGCATCTCGCCACTTTTCTGACCACGAATTAAGTTTGTCTAAATCTTCCTGAAGTTCTATGACATCTATGTTTGAATCAATTATCCTACCTATTCGTGTCATAAGGAATTCTCATAAGAAAAGGATGAAATTAAACAGGCCTGTTGCCCTTAGGACAGCCTTTTACAATCCCCTTCATTTAACCATTTATGCACTTTTTCATGTACCAAGAAATAAGCTTTTGACAATCTACCGCCACTCATGGGGTCCATCAAAACCCTCACTAAATTATCTAACCAAATTTGAAACTACCCAAGGTCCTAGCTTCAATAACCCTACTAGCAGACTGTTCCACTCATCAACTACCCTATTTCCAAACCAATACTTTCCTATATCCTTTCTAAATCTAAACTTATCTAACTTGAACCATTATTGCGGGTTCTCTTGAGAGATATCCAAGACCTTATTTATATCCCCTTGTTAATACCATTTTCCACTTGTATGCCTCGATCATGTCTCCTCATTCTACGTCTACAAGTGAATGTAATTTTAGGTCTTCAATCTTTCTTCGTAAGGAAGATTTCTAATGCTATGTATTAATTTAGTCATTCTACGCTGAATGTTTTCTAACGAATTTATGTCCATTCTGTAATATGGAGACCAGAACTGATGCAATCTAGGTGAGGCCTTACTAATGATGTATAAAGCTGTAATATAACCTCTGGACTTCGTGCTAACACTGGAGAACATGAGAGATAGGGGGGGGACATGATAATGACATATAAAATACCGAGAGGAATTAACAAGGTGGACAGACAGGACGTTCCAGAGCTGGGATACAACAACAAGGGATCACAGTTGGGAGTTGAAGACTGACATAATGCGCGAAAAAGATATAACTGTAAAAGTGGACAGATGGATATTGAACTTCCTAACAACATTCAGAAGTGTTCGCCATTCTTAAATCTGACAGAGACATAAATCATAGAACAGTATCATCCTTTGTACTCTCCTATTTGTGTTTGCAGTGGTCGATTCGGAGCTCCTGGTTGTGTGTGGGTGTATATGTTATTCACGTTTTTGCATTAATGTGAAGTTTATAAAATAACGTGCTTATAGTAAAAAAAAAAAACGCTCCGTAATTTTATGTCATAAATTTGTTGGCGCTTGTAGGGAGCGAAGTCACGGCGTGACTATTGTAGCAGTGTGACTATTGTAGCAGTGTGACTATTGTAGCAGTGTGACTATTGCGATTGATCCACAGACGCCATTAATAATGGTAAGAGACACGTGCAACAATTAGGCATCTTTACTGTGTCTTCGGAATAGATACCTAACTGTTGTACATGTCTTACCAACCTGTCAGTACCGCATACCATTTTAATATTCACGCCATTAATAATGTTTAATTTTCCTCTGGCCTCACTATGACTTTTGTGAGGTTTATGACCCTAGTAGGTTTAGCGCTTCCTTTTGATTATCATAATAATAATCTTGTGAGTTTATCACTTAGTTTTCATTTCAATAATAATATGGCCAGACTTTGAGCAACTTGTGAAGGTCTGGTGGTGTATTGTATTTTTGCAATGGTGTTGTATGTATTTTGTGTAATATATGTTTATTTTTCTAACAGTGAACTTACCTGCCCTTCCTGGTAACCTAACCTAAATTATTGACCACCTGTTCAACATTATATATAGTTTATGAAGTGTGTTGAGTCTTACGGTGGCTTATTTTTAAATAAACAGCGTGCGCGCGCGCACAGAAACACACACACACACACACACACACACACTACACACACTACACACACACTACACACACTACACACACACACACACACACACACACACAACACACATACCCTACATACACACTACACACACACACACACACTGCACACACACATACCTCTCTACACCTACCTCCCTACCTTGACAAGGTATTTTTACCCCCTTACCTCCATGTAAACTTTGTATCGTGTGTTCTCACCTATTTGTTGTTGTCCTCCCTATCCCTCCTGTCCTCTAGTGTCGTCAGGTCAGTTTCTCTTAACCTCTCCTCGTAGGAGACACACACACACAGCTAAGGGGTATCTCCTACAAGGAGAGGTTCTGGAAACTGACCCGACGACACTAGAGGACAGGAGGTATAGGGAGGACATGATAACGACAAATAGGTGAGAACACACGTTACAAAGTTTACATAGAGGTAAGGTGGGGGTAAAAAATACATTGTCTAGGTAGGTAGGTGTAAGTGTGTGTTTTGGGGTGGGTGTAGGGTGTGTGTGTCTGCGAGGGGGAGGGGGCAAAACAAAACTATTGTAAAATAAATATGTATATTTTAGTGTCAAGCTCACCGGCAGCATCTACTGATGATGAGACCCACATATACAGTAAACGGATACTTTTGCACCCACTGTGTATCCAATTTTGGGAACTAAAACAAAAGTACATGGATAAATGTCCTGTTTTCACCTTGTGGGTTTGGTAGTTCCTGTGACTAGTGTTCATTTTTTTACACTTATTCCCCGAATTGTGCTCGAGTTGGTTAAGTCTCGGCTCCTGGCCTCTCCTTTGATTGACATTACTAGTTTTGACTTTTTGGGCCTAACTTAAGTCATGATAGCTAATAGGTGCAATTGGTGGTGATAGAAAATTTTACTCTCTGAAAATTGGTAATGATATCTGAGAATTATAATGTTTTGTTAAAAAAAACTGAATAAGCACTTAGCAGATTTTATCGTCAGAAAGACACATTCGTTTGTGTCTCTAAGGTCCTTTACTTATATTAAATAGTAGTAGTCGTTTCTGATCCTTGAACCTCACTCGTTACTCATACGTTCTGATACCTCATTACTTACTAATCTACCTAATTATTATATTTATGTGAGGCTCTTAAACCATGTGGGTCATTCAGCTAATGGTACAGTGAAGCCTTAATTTCTACACGGAATTGTAAAATGTGGAGTTGTATGGTGCGATATTATATCAGATGCTCTTTTGAAGTCAAGAAAAATGCTGTCCACCTATCTCTGTATTTCTTGTTTTATGTGTATGACTCACAAAACTTCATATAGGATTTCACATCCCTGAACTAGATTTCTTAAGACTGGATTATCATCTCAGTATTAAGTATCCAGTTATCTTTGAATATGAGTTGCAGTGGCCTTGTTTTCCCTTCACTTCTGCTCATTCCATACGTATTTTCCATAGCTGGCATCGTATTTTCAGTTTGCCTTTATTCCTTGTGCATTTGTGTGTATTTTCAAAGGGATTATTGTGCATGTTGACTCATAGCGTGTTAAGTCTATGACAAGTATTATTATCGAGTTATAATTTGTTTTTGTTTCTCTCCTGCAGGTGGCGGAGACGTGGTGGAGGCAGGTCGGTCTGGGCTCCGCAGGCCGCTCGTGGGGCGTGTGGAGCAAGCTAGGGGCGTGAGCTCCACTACAAAGGCTCTGCCTGCGACTACGGGAGTGAGCCATCTCCCTCTGTGCCAAGTGTGAGAGTGCGGGGGTTGAGGCGCACTGCTGAATACTAGTGAGGAACCGAGCAGAAGCCAGTGTGTGGTGCAAGAGAGGCTCTGGTTGTGTTGTGTTATATGTGATGGAATGGACGTGGAAGTGTACTGAGTAAGGTCACCACTTTACCTTTTTCGGGTAAACATCTCTTGCAAGAAGTTTCAGCGCGTACACAGGACATACACTATGGCAGAAGGCGACGATCCCACTAACCAGGGAGGGGGCTACCCGCGCCCTTACTCGCATGTCATTCAGTCCAATCCTTACACCCACGAAATGACCCTTGCAGCCCATAGACTCTCAGATTCGAGGTTCTTTTTCTCGAAAAGGCGACTGTCACAGCTGTTCAACGTCGACGCGTGGACGGAAGAGGCTGCGGTAACTCCTAATGAGTTTGGCGAGGAAGATGACCCGGGTCATGATCCTCCACCGGAGCCAGCTCCTCGTGCCTCCTACTGCCCACCTTCCCCTGGTACTCCTGGGGATCCGGCGCCCCAGGGGGCAAATCCGCATTTCCCGGGCGGTCGTCAGCCTTCCCTCTACTCCACCCTGGGTTCTGGCTGCCACTTAGACCCCAGGTTCTCGGCCGAGGTGGCTCTCGATATGGCACGCCTCTCCACCCTCAGCGGGGGCTCTGGCCGCTTTAGTTCAGGTCGCCTGGATGATGAAGATGACGAGGATTCATACGGCGTTGGCAACAACGGCGACGTGACACCTACCCCGGGTTCTCCTGGCTCGTGTCTCAACTCTCACAACGTGTCAGCAAGATACTCCCAACTCTCCACTATGACTGACTCCCTCGCTTCCTCCGGTCACCGCTCCTCCCTGCCCTCCGTCCTATCGGAGCTGGCAGGGGAGGTGGGTGGTGTGGCAGACCTCCTCACTGACGATGATGATGGTCTGGGTCCCGGACCCATGGTGTGGGGCGGGGACGAAGTGGTCAACTGGCAAGAAAGATGCCTGGAGCTAGAGCTCTCCCTGCAGAGGTTCCGGGACCAGGCCGGCAAGATCAGGGAACTCCTCAGAGAAAAGGTGAGTTACTTCCTTTGTCAAGTATGTCTTTTTAATTAGTCCCCATGAACCTTCCTTGGAGAAGAATCCTTCCTCTGTAAGCAATGTTTATCGTAAGAGGCGGCTAAAATGCCGGGAGCAAGGGATTAGTAACCCCCTTCTCCTGTATACATTACTAACTGTAAAAAAGAAAAACTTTCGTTTTTCTTTTTAGGTCACCCTGCCTTGGTGGGAGACGACCGGTGCGATAAAAGTGATCACTAAGTACGCATCTTGCATTCGTTTTTTAGTTTTGCATATTGAATATTCGTCGTGTTTTAGTGTTTCAACTTGATCCACAGCTGTTCTTGCACTCTGCCTTAGTGTAAAAAACAGTTCAGTGATCATCTTGAACAGAATAAATGATCTGGGGAAAGTACAGAAACGATGCCTTTATTTTATATTATAGCCTAAACATACACATATTAATGTGCTAAGAACTGGGGATGACCTTATGTATATGTAATTATTTTACACAGCAAGTAAAGTGGATATGAAATATTTAATTTTTAAGTCTGAACAATTAATGAATTCACTCTCCACTCTTAATGAAAATCTTTAATTAATTTTAAATGACATCAATTACAGCAAATCACACACTCATGGCACGGTTGTTTGTCCAGCAGGTTGTAGGCACCTTTAGTTTAGGTGATGACAGTCTTTTTCGAAATTCTAAGTCTGTTGGAATTCAGAAAAGCGTAGTGACAGTGTACGGTATAGTGTGGGTGTGCCACACACCACTTTATATCTAGATAAACAATAATAATAGGAAACTCAAGAAAAATGTTATGTATATCTCTTCAAATATAATTACTGGTAAACACCAGCCTGATCAGAAAACAAATTAGTAAATATTTAAATAGATAGAGAATACAAAATTTATACGATAATCTGAGTGCAAAGGAGGCGCCCGTGCTGAGTCAAGGGAGTTGAGTAAAAAAAAAAACTAAATATATATTAAAGAGTAACTAAGTAACAATTAGAAGTTGGTTGTTGTACAGTACTGTTGATATCCTAAAATGATATGATAGTGCCAGGTATTGAGGATGAGAACAAGAATCTTGGTAGTGGTAAAAAGATTAATTAAGAAAACAGAAGATATTTTGATGAAAATTAGACACATGTGCAACATCTGGGTATCTTTATTGTAGACGTTTCGCCATCCAGTGGCTTTATCAATACAAAATCAAGGTCATAACTGGAAGATAAGAACTGTATTGATAAAGCCACTGGATGGCGAAACGTCTACAATAAAGATACCCAGATGTTGCACATGTGTCTAATTTTCATCTTGTTGGTACTGTATACCATACATGCACAGAAGATATTTTACCAAGGTAACCGACGTTTCATGTGTACCTGTGATCTGCGAACTGTACACCACATTTTGTTCACATGTAGTGAACTTTCTCAGGTGTATCTAGGACATGAAATACATGCTCATAGTTAGATGGTAGGAAGGTTGTCCATTAGGTGAAGGTGGAGAAGTGACTGTTGAATTCAAGCGAGTAAGGGTTCGTAGACCAACTGCAGTGCTATTCTACTCGGGAATGTTTATATGAGGCTTGATCTGTACAAGATTATTTACCAGATGTGCATTCCTATTCTTGAGTACGATGTGAGCAATGGGCAAGGCCCTATGTTCTGAGGAACAGTCGATATTCACAATCAAAGCTGCTTTTCAACAGTTTCTGCTGGTGGGGCTCTCCTCGTTGAGGTTAAGTTCAGTCCATTCCTAGTTCATAAGATGTGAGACTGTTCCTCTGGTCAAGGACTGGGCCACGGGGGCGTTGACCCCGGAACACCCTCCAGGTACACCACACAAGCATCAGTTTCGCTGTTTATGTGGCAGGCGTACTTGTATTCGTTATGAATGTCTTCGAGTCACTCCCAGTTATCCCTACAAATACTTTCTCGCAGCCTTTACATGGGATGGTATATACACAAGTGGAATGTTGTTTTCTGTTGCCCTGATTTCCTATCTTCACTTGGGAAAGTTCACTGCACGTGAATAAGATGGCGTGTTCTGTTTTCTTGGGCGATTTCATCACTAGCCCACTTTTTGTTCTTGATTATATTGTAGTTTACTCTAAGATAAACCAGTGACAGGGAACGATGGATGTACGTTGAGGTGAGATTGGTAGGTGTGGGTATGAGTGGGATTGGCAGGTGTGGGAATGAGTGGGATTGGTAGGTGTGGGTATGAGTGGGATTGGTAGGTGTGGGTATGAGTGGGATTGGTAGGTGTGGATTTGAGTGGGATTGGTAGGTGTGGATTTGAGTGGGATTGGTAGGTGTGGATTGAGTGGGATTGGTAGGTGTGGGTATGAGTGGGATTGGTAGTGTGGGTATGAGTGGGATTGGTAGGTGTGGGTATGAGTGGGATTGGTAGGTGTGGGTATGAGTGGGATTGGTAGGTGTGGGTATGAGTGGGATTGGTAGGTGTGGGTATGAGTGGGATTGGTAGGTGTGGGTATGAGTGGGATTGGTAGGTGTGGATGTGAATGGGATTGGAAGGTGTGGGTATGAGTGAGATTGGTGGTTTACAGCATTATAAGTGTAGAATTGGTATGCATCGGTTGGAGTATTAAGTGTAGGTTGCAGTGCTTAGCGTGGGTTGCAGTGGCTAGCGTGGCTTGTGTGTGGCTAAGAGTTGTATACATCAGCTGAATTTAGTATGTGGGTTGGAGTGTGTTGTGATCTGCTACACAGAGTATTTTCTACGTAGCATGAGCCAATAGGCCAACTGCAGTACATTTTACAGTGGTGTGATTGTGAAAATGTGTTCTTGCAAATCAAAGAAAATAGTCTAGAAGCAGGCGTACCCCGAAACCCTCTCCAGGTATACTGCAGGTATACCCCAACACAACAAAATGACACTGTTGCATCAGAAGAGTCTTATACATGTGACAGACATGTCTCCAGTCTTATACATGTGACAGGCATGTCTCCAGTCTTATACATGTGACAGGCATGTCTCCAGTCTTGTACATGTGACAGGCATGTCTCCAGTCTTGTACATGTGACAGGCATGTCTCCAGTCTTGTACATGTTACAGGCATGTCTCCAGTCTTGTACATGTGACAGGCATGTCTCCAGTCTTGTACATGTGACAGGCATGTCTCCAGGTAGTTGACTCAACCTTAGCAGGTCTGTCGCTTCAGGTATCAATGTCTTCAAAGTCTCCTCTTAAGCTTATTCACTTCAAACTGTGACTCGCACCTCCACTTCACTTCACTGTTACTCCTAAGCTACTTAACAAGAATTGCTTTTCACTTTCAAACATTAGAGCGCTTTGTAAGTGATTCACTAGGCTCAGCTCGCTAAAAACTCTGGAAAAAGCTACTTCAAGACAGAGCTTTAAAATCTGCCTCTAGAGTCATCGATGGGAGAGTGAGTGAGTCAGGTGTGTGGGGTGTGAAAGTCAGGTGTGTGGGGTGTGAAAGTCAGGTGTGTGGGGTGTGAAAGTCAGGTGTGTGGGGTGTGAAAGTCAGGTGTGTGGGGTGTGAAAGTCAGGTGTGTGGGGTGTGAAAGTCAGGTGTGTGGGGTGTGAAAGTCAGGTGTGTGGGGTGTGAAAGTCAGGTGTGTGGGGTGTGAAAGTCAGGTGTGGTTTTACTTCGTTAAATCACGTTAAATTTCAATGTTACCTCTCGTAAACGCATCTTAGGGCCAGGATAGTACCCATTAAGTTTTCTTTGTGTGCAGCAAATTTGTTGTAGTAAATATTGCGGTTGATGCTGGTGAGGGGCTCTTGATCCAAGGAGCTGAACTTCTGTCCCTTGCTCGGATCAGACTTAAATGCCTCCCATTCCACAGGCGCCATATAATCCCTAACGGCTTAGCGCTTTTCTCTAATTAAAACATAACAATTGTGAACGGCATCAGTCTACACTGGCTGAGATGAAACGTTTCGTGAGTTTTAGCGGCCAGGTGGTGGACCGGGCCGCGGGGGCGTTGACCCCCCGGAACACCCTCCGGGTATGCCAGGCTCATTGATCAAATTGGTTTCTGTGAAGTAATTGGAGAATCTCTCTTGTAATCAGAAATAAGTCACAGTATTTGATATTGTTTATTTGTCGTACGTTAAATCAATATAATGTACTTTTATGAGTCTATAATGTCTGGGTGACCTCAAGACCATTGTTAGACAAATTGTATGTTATGTACACATAAGCACGCTGTATGACCCTGGTGGTTTAGCGCTCAGTGTTGATTATAATAATAATGTGTACACAAACTCGCTGTCTGTACTTTCTTAAAAACTGGTCAGTGTTACCTAGAGTGAAGGTTGGCTTGATTTTGGTCTGTGATGATCCCAATTTATTTTTATTTTCGAAGTAATTGGAAAAAACTGAAATACTGCTTCTCATGCGATAATTTCTGAGTGTCGCATCTGATTATCTTCAAGCCTTCCAGGCTGATAACTTGGTAATGCAACTTCTGTGCGGCTTCATGCTTTATGTACTTGTATATTTCAGGATAGTAATATCTTTGGTTTCTCTGAAAAGTTTGAGTACCATTTAAGCCGTGTTAAGTCCCAATTTACTATTTTTATTAAAGAAATTTGGATGTTAGCTAAAATATTATGACTTGTGAATGCCTCCTTTATTTCGTTTCAAATCTTCACGCGCATTTAACTGCAGTACTAACTTATGCCGCACTCTGCACTATTCCAGTCGCGTGCACTGAGGGACAGGGCTTTGGGCTGTACAATACACGGATACCTTTCTCGGATCGCGCAGGGACCGAAGCACATCTAGTTACTGTTGTGCGAAGTCTTACCCCTAGAGAGCAATTCATTTCTAGAAATAAAGGCTCGATCCTCCCTCCGCTAGTTTTACTGCCTAATTAAAATCATTTAGTTTAATTTGTGTAGGGAGGAGAGACTTCACGTTGAATTGTTAGTGAAGAGTTATTAAGACCAGCCACAGGTGAGCCGGCACAGGCACTGGCGGAAGAGCCTTAATTAATTCACTGTAACCTGGGGACGGTCCGTGTGGATTTCAACAACTTTGATCTGTCCCATTCATAACATGTTCCTGTGTCACTGTCTTGGAGGAGTTGTCACTGTCGATGGTGTCACTGTCTTGGAGGCGTTGTCACTGTCTTGAAGGTGTTGTCATTGTCGATGGTAGTACTATGGTAGAAACGTTGTTACTGACGATGGTGGCATTGCAGTGGAGGCTTTAATCTGTTCCTTAGCTCACTTGTTAGCGCACTCAGCTCACACACTGAGATCCGGGGGTCGATCCCTGGTACGGCTGGAAACGTTATACCCTACCTTTGATATACCTTTGAAGAGTTTAGAGAGTTTCTCTACTCTCTCAGCCCGGCCATGGGCCAGGCTCGCCTGGTGCTTGCCTGGTCAACCAGGCTGTTGCTGCTGGAGGCCCGCTGCCCCACATATCCATCACAGCCTGGTTGATCTGGCACCTGGTGAAGATACTTCTCCAGTTTCCTCTTGAAGGCTTCTACACTTGTTCCAGCCGTGTTTCTGATATCTTCTGGTAAGATGTTGAATAGTCTGGGACCCAGGATGTTGATACAGTGTTCCCTTATTGTCCCCACCGCACCCCTGCTCCTCACTGGGTTTATTTTACACTTCCTCCCATATCTCTCACTCCACTAAGTTATGGTCGTGTGCAGATTTGGGACCAGGCCCTCGAGTACTTTCCAGGTATATACTATCATGTATCTCTCTCTCTCCTCCGCTCCAATGAGTGCATGTTCAAGACTTGAAGGCGTTCCCAGTAATTTAGGTGCTTTACTGGCTCATTGTGAGCAGTAAACGATCTCTGTATTTGTTCCAGCTCTGATATTTCTCCTGCTTTGAACGGGGCCGTCAGCACTGAACAATATTCTAAGTGAGGGAGCACTAGCGATTTGAAGAGTGTCACCATTAGGACGTGTTTCCTTGAGGAACCTGCTGTCCATGTTCACCTATCAGTAAAATAGGTACCTGGGTGCTAGTCGACTGATGTGGGTCGCATCCTGGTGACAAAATTTACCTAATTTGTCCGAAATGCTCTGTATAACAAGGGGCTCTCTATATAGTAGTATGTCATTGATATCAGCTAGGCCTGTATACTTTGTATATGTACTTGTAGAAATAAAAATGATTATTTTTATTATTATTAAAGACGCCACTGTCCACGGTGACACACTGAAGAAGTCACTGTCCATTGATGGCACTCTAGGGAAGACGTTGAAATATAAACGTTGCAATACATGAAAGAATTAAAAACAAGGAAGCAGAAGAATCCAAATGGAGGATCTTGAGTGTGATGAGCCGTGAACACTGGCTCTGGCAGCTCGTGTTCACTGCTGCATGTAACTGATCATCTCGTGTTCACTGCTGCATGTAACTGATCATCTCGTGTTCACTGCTGCATGTAACTGATCATCTCGTGTTCACTGCTGCATGTAACTGATCATCTCGTGTTCACTGCTACAAGGCACTGATCATCTTCAGCACGGATCAGCAGCCTTGGATAACACTTCAAATTAAAAGCAAACTTGTAGATCATTACCGAATAAATCTTTTTGCGTGCGCCAGACGCTGGACCCCTTGTTAGTGATCACTTGAGACGTGCACCAGTCGCAGGATCCCCTACTAGTACTCATTAAGGTGTGCAGCAGTCGCTAGATCCCCTACTAGTGTTCACTTAAGGTGTGCACTAGTCTCTGGATCCCCTACTAGTGCTCGTGCTCACTTAAGACGGGTGTGCCAGTCACTGGACTCCTGAACCTCATACGTACGAACAATGGTAATCTAGTCTCGGACATAATGGTAAAACACTGCAGTTTCAAACCTAAACATAATAGAGGTTCAGACCTAGGTACACAGTGGCCTGCTCAGGAAAACAGGATCAATCATGGGATAAATTCAACAAATTCACTTTCAACAAGAACGTGAATTTTGACCATACAGTGACCTTAATGAAATACCCTGGGAAGATGATGGAAAAGTAGACACAAATGTACTATAAAGCCAACGTTTCGCCCACACAGTGGGTTTTATCAAACCACGGATCTACCTGAGCAGCGAGTACGTGAGTGTGTGTAAAAAGAGAGCAGATGAGAGAGTGGGTGAGATGTTATCAGCAAATTTTGTTGAAAATAAGAAAAAGTTTTGGAATGAGATTAATAAGTTGAGGAAGCCTAGAGAACAAATGGATTTGACAGTTAAAAATAGGAGAGGAGAGTTATTAAATGGAGAGTTAGAGGTATCGGGAAGATGGAGAGAATATTTTGAGGAGTTGTTAAATGTTGATGAAGACAGGGAAGCTGTGATTTCGTGTATAGGGCAAGGAGGAATAACATCTTGTTGGAGTGTGGAAGAGCCAGTTGTGGGTGTAGGGGAAGTTCGTGAGGCAGTGGGTAGAATGAAAGGGGGTAAGGCAGCTGGGATTGATGGGATAAAGATAGAAATGTTAAAAGCAGGTGGGGATATAGTTTTGGAGTGGTTGGTGCTATTATTTAATAAATGTATGGAAGAGGGTAAGGTACCTAGGGATTGGCAGAGAGCGTGTATTGTTCCTTTGTATAAAGGCAAAGGGGACAAAAGAGAGTGCAAAAATTATAGGGGAATAAGTCTGTTGAGTGTACCTGGTAAAGTGTATGGTAGAGTTATTATTGAAAGAATTAAGAGTAAGACAGAAAGCAGGATAGCAGATGAACAAGGGGGCTTTAGGAAAGGTAGGGGGTGTGTAGACCAAGTGTTTACAGTGAAACATATAGGTGAACAGTATTTGGATAAGGGTAAAGATGTTTTTGTGGCATTTATGGATTTGGAAAAGGCGTATGATAGGGTAGATAGGGGGGCAATGTGGCAGATGTTGCAGGTGTATGGAATAGGAGGAAGGTTACTGAAAGCAGTGAAGAGTTTTTATGAGGATAGGGAGGCTCAGGTTAGAGTGTGTAGGAGGGAAGGGGACTATTTCCCAGTAAAAGTGGGCCTTAGACAAGGATGTGTGATGTCACCGTGGTTGTTCAATATATTTATAGATGGGGTTGTAAGAGAAGTGAATGCGAGGGTCTTGGCAAGAGGTGTTGGGCTAAAAGATAAAGAAGCAAATACAAAGTGGGAGTTGTCACAGTTGCTTTTTGCTGATGACACTGTGCTTTTGGGAGATTCTGAAGAGAAGTTGCAGAGGTTGGTGGATGAATTTGGTAGGGTGTGTAAAAGAAGAAACTTGAAAGTGAATATAGGAAAGAGTAAGGTGATGAGGATAACAAAAGAATAGGTGACGAAAGATTGGATATCAGATTGGAGGGAGAGAGATGGAGGAGGTGAATGTATTCAGATATTTGGGAGTGGACATGTCGGCGGATGGGTCTATGAAGGATGAGGTGAATCATAGAATTGATGAGGGGAAAAGGGTGAGTGGAGCACTTCGGAGTCTGTGGAGACAAAGAACCTTGTCCATGGAAGTAAAGAGGGAATGTATGAGAGTATAGTTATACCAATGCTCTTATATGGGTGTGAAGCATGGGTGATGAATGTTGCAACGAGGAGAAGGCTGGAGGCAGTGGAAATGTCATGTCTGAGGTCAATGTGTGGTGTGAATATAATGCAGAGAATTCGGAGTTTGGAAATTAGGAGGATGTGCGGGATTACCAAAACGATTGTCCAGAGAGCTGAGGAGGGGTTGTTGAGGTGGTTTGGACATGTAGAGAGAATGGAACGAGACAGAGTGACTTCGAGAGTGTATAAATCTGTAGTGGAGGGAAGGCGGGGTAGGGGTCGGCCTAGGAAAGGTTGGAGGAGGGGTAAAGGAAGTTTTGTGTGCGAGGGCTTGGACTTCCAGCAAGCATGTGTGAGCGTATTTGATAGGAGTGAATGGAGGCATATGGTTTTTAATACTTGACGTGCTGTTGGAGTGTGAGCAAAGTAACATTTATGAAGGGATTCAGGAAACCGGCAGGCCGGACTTGAGTTCTGGAGATGGGAAGTACAGTGCCGGCACTCTGAAGGAGGAGTGTTAATGTTGCAGTTTTATAACTGTAGTGTAAAGCACCCCTCTGGCAAGACAGTGATGGAGTGAATGATGATGAAAGTTTTTCTTTTCGGGCCACCCTGCCTTGGTGGGAATCGGCCGATGTGTTAATAAATAAAATAAATAAATATATATATATATATATATATATATATATATATATATATATATATATATATATATATATATATATATATAGTAGGTTGGTAGACAGCAACCGCCCAGGGAGGTACTACCGTCCTGCCAAGTGAGTGTGAAACAAAGCCTGTAATTGTTTTACATGATGGTAGGATTGCTGGTGTCTTTTTTCTGTCTCATAAACATGCAAGATTTCAGGTACATCTTGCTACTTCTACTTACACTTAGGTCACACTACACATTCATGTACAAGCATATATATACACACCCATCTGGGTTTTCCTCTAATTTCTTACTAGTTCTTGTTCTTATTTCCTCTTATCTCCATGGGGAAGTGGAATAGAATTCTTCCTCCGTAAGCCATGCGTGTCGTAAGAGGCGACTAAAATGCCGAGAGCAAGGGGCTAGTAACCCCTTCTCCTGTATATACGTATTACTAAATGTAAAAGGAGAAACTTTCGTTTTTACTTTTGGGCCACCCTGCCTCGGTGGGAGGCGGCCGACGTGTTGAAAGAAAGATATATATATATATATATATATATATATATATATATATATATATATATATATATATATATATATATATATATGGAGCATAAGAGACGTGAAGGGTCAGGTGAAGAATGTTGAAGTTGATTGTTGAGAAGAAGTTGACTTTGAGAAGGATCCCCCGGACAGACACACACACATAGACACACACACAGACAGACAGACAGACAGACAGACAGACACACACACACACACACACACACACACACACACACACACACACACACACACACACACACACACACACACACACACACACACACACACACACACACACACACACACACACACACACACACACACGAAGCTCTCGCTTCACGCACGGAGGGCCCGGGTTCGATTCCCGGCGGGTCGGAAACATTTCGAAGTGTTTCCTTACACACACACACACATACAACAGGCCTAGTGTCTAATCGACATGTGCCTAGGACAAAATGGTAACTAACTAATTAACACAGACACACACACACACACAAACACACACAAACACACACACACTCAAGGACAAGGTAATCAGGCAGAGGAAGGAAAGAAGGGAGTTCACACGAAACGACCGCGAAGTATGCGAGGAACTCAAAACGAGATTCAAAGAAGTGTACACAGAGGAGACAGAAGGGACTCCAGAAAGACAGAGAGGTGGGGTTCACCATCAAGTGTTGGATACAATAAATACAACCGAGGATGGGGCCGGATAACATCTCTCCATGGGTACTGAGAGAGGAAGCAAAGGCACTATGTATACCACTAACAACAATCTTCAACACATCTATCGAAACAGGACGACTACCTGAGGTATGGAAGACAGCAAATGTAGTCCCAATTTTTAAAAATGGAGACAGACATGAAGCATTAAACTACAGACCAGTGTCACTGACATGTATAGTATGCAAAGTCATGAAGAAGATTATCAGGAGAAGAGTGTTGGAGCACCTAGAAAGGAACGAGCTTATCAACGACAGCCAGCATGGTTTCAGGGACGGGAAATCCTGCGTCACAAACTTACTGGAGTTCAATAACAGGGTGACGGCAGTAAGACAAGAAAGAGAGGGGTGGGTAGATTGCATTTTCTTGGACTGTAAGGAGGCGTTTGACACAGTTCCACACAGGAGATTAGAGCAAAAGCTGGAGGATCAGGCAGGGATAACAGGGAAGGCACTATAATGGATCAGGGAATACCTGTCAGGAAGACAATAGCGAGTCATGGTGCGTGGCGAGGTGTCAGAGTGGGCACCTGTAACGAGCGGGGTTCTACAAGGGTCAGTCCTAGGACCGGTGCTGTTTCTCGTATTTGTGAACGACATGACGGAAGGAATAGACTCCGAAGTGTCCCTGTTTGCAGATGATGTGAAGTTGATGAGAAGAATTAAATCGGACGAGGACCAGGCAGAACTACAGAGGGATCGGGACAGGCTGCAGGTCTGGTCCAGCAACTGGCTCCTGGAGTTCAACCCCACCAAGTGCAAAGTCATGAAGATTGGGGAAAGGCAAAGAAGACCACAGACGGAGTACAGTCTAGGGGGCCAGAGCCTACAAACCTCACTCAAGGAAAAGGATTTTGGGGTGAGTATAACACCGGGCACATTTCCCGAGGCGCACATCAACCAAATAACTGCTGCAGCATACTGGCGCCTGGCAAACCTAAGAACAGCATTCCGACATCTAAAAGTCATTCAGGACCCTGTACACTGTGTACGTTAGGCCCATATTGGAATATGCAGCGCCAGTTTGGAACCCTCACCTAGCCAAGCATGTAAGGAAACTAGAGAAAGTGCAAAGGTTTACAACAAGACTAGTCCCAGAGCTAAGGGGTATGTCCTACGAGGAGAGGTTAAAGGAAATCGACTTGACGACACTGGAAGACAGGAGAGATTGGGGAGATATGATAACGACATATAAATTACTGAGAGGAATCGACAAGGTGGACAGAGACAGGATGTTTCAGAGATGGGACACAGCAACAAGGTGTCACAGTTGGAAGTTGATGACTCGGATGAACCACAGGAATGTTAGGAAGTATTTCTTCAGTCACAGAGTTGTCAGGAAGTGGAATAGCCTGGGTAGTGATGTAGTGGAGGCAGGATCCATACATAGCTTTAAGAAGAGGTATGCTAAAGCTCATGGAGTGGGAAGAGTGACCGGGTAGCGGCCAGTTGAAGAGGCGGGGCCAGGAGATGTGACTCGATCCCTGCAACCACAACTAGGTGAGTACACACACACACATACAGACACAGACAGACAGAGATATTCTCGAAGGCAGCAGACTTTCTGGAGCACGAAATGACATTATGGTTAGAGAAACAGAACATTGATCTCCAACTGATTTCATAATAGAGAGTCGAGGAAAGACAGAGGGAGTGGCTGTTGGGAAACATTGAAAGGGTACAGTTCAGGGAACACGCACACATTTAGAGAACACTGTGTTAACATCTGTTGCCCAAGACTCTTCAGTCTTTTACCAGCAAGTTAGGATATGTCTGGACGAAGGCAGAAGTGCTGGATCGTATAGGTTGTTTGAGTTACATAGGCTTGCGAGCCTGGAACAACAGTAGTTTAGCTATTCAGTGAGTCAAGAGGAAAACCTGGCCTTAGGCCACCTTTATTTCTGATCGTTTTGAAAGTTTTTCTACTCAGCTAGGCCCTGGGCAAGGCTTGTCTGGTGCTTGCCTGGTCAACCAGGCTGTCGGTGCTGGCGGCTTCCTAACCCACAGCAAGACTTCTATGCTGGTAGAAAATAACGCACTAAATCACTTATAGATACGTCACAGGAAATTCTGTGTCTAATTCAACCACTTCCATAGTACCACCTTCCTTACCCTCTTATCCAGAGCGTCTTTCCTCCCTTTCTCGTTTCTTCGCCTCACCCCTCACCCCTCTCCCTCACCCCTCACCCCTCTCCCTCACCCTCACCCTCACCCCTCACCCCTCACCCCTCTCCCTCACCCTCACCCCTCTCCCTCACCCCCCTCACCCTCACCCCTCACACCTCACCCCTCACACCTCACCCCTCTCCCTCACCACTGTGACTGCTATTACTCCACCGGGCAGAGCTCTTCTGTCAGCTGTGATTGACACGACAAGATTGAATGATTTGGTCCGTTTCTTGTCCAGCCTCGTCCTCAAAGATTGTGTTGCTAGACGGAATGTGGAACCTGCAGGAAAAAAACAAAATTCTATATTTACAGTATTCTTTACTAAATCATTCGTATATTCTTAGTGAAATAAAAAAAAATGTGTGGTATGTTTGGGCAGAAATATGTATGTTCATGTGTTAATTATTCAGGGTTTCGTCCTCGCAGCCCAGTTTTAAACAAAGCTCAGAGGTTGAGGGCCTGATCAGTGAGACTGTTAGTGCTTCAGTCACGGTTCGGCAGATAAGTACTGCTTTTAGCATATGTCAGGTTCTTTTATGTTAGGAAATTTCCTTTATATTTTGATACACAAATAACCCGGACGTAGGAGAGTGCAACTTGTGAAGGCGTTTCCGAAACGTCGTCATAAGTTGCAGTCTCCTATGGGCGGGTTATTTGTGTATTGGTCCAGTCACGGTACTGTGCCATTTTATTCTCTGTATTTTGATATTTGAAGGGGGGGGGGGTGAACCACCTGGATTCTTCATAATTATTGAGCTGTCTCCTAAAATACTTCATGCACCCCTGATTTTCATTAGGGGAAATTTACATTATTTATCGTGCCTCCCATTCGAGTATGGGGGTTATTTCAGTGCGCAGATTTGAAGGCTATCTCTCAAGTATTTTCCATCAGAAAATTATGAGGGATTTTAGGTGTTACTAAAAGTTGTTGGTGTTTAAATTGATAATGGCAGTGAAAATTCTCTTAATATTCTCTGAATCTACAATATAAAACTGTTATGTACAGCACTACTTCAGTATTGAAAGTAAAGGTGCACTAAAGTGTTTGATCTTTGGCTTGGCATCTTTGTTTTTTAAGTTCTTGTTATTCGGCCAAAAATTTCCTTGCAGTTGTGATAGTGTCACTATTGTGTTACTTGAGCATAAGATCTACCGACATGTTTGTTCCCCACGTCTCCTACATTTGTATTCTGTTCCATTGAGTTATATGATTGTGCTTTTATGCTATTATAGCTAATATTTTCTTCAGTTTTTCTATAAGGAAAGGACCTGACATTTGTCTTCATTGAAAATCTCTTTTTTTTTTTTTTTTTTTTTTTCCTGTGACCTCGAGGTTTGTTGCGTCTTCAGTGGACGTCATATTTATACAGATTCTAGTTGAAGAGTGAGACACTTATGCAGTATTTAGGAATATTTACTGAGGAAACTTTTCGCTAGTCTTCAGACTGAAGAAACCACTGACTGGCGAAACACTTCCTCAATAAAGATTCCCAAGTGTTGCACAAGTGTCTCGTTCTTTAACTTGATAATTTTCAAAACCATTTTCATCACAGATTCTAGTATTTAGAATAATAATTCAGCCTTACGATTTGTTTACTTAAGTCGTATGTGAAAGCGAGTAAGAGAATGAGGGTGAATACTGTACAACACAAACGAAGTTTGGCAGTTTTTTTCCCTTCGTGTCTGATTTTAAGTTGTGAAGTATAGTTTCAGCTTGTGATTCTTAGTATGTGCATTTACCATGTTTTGATAAGAGCAATGACAGTGTGCTTCGTATGTATTACAACTAACATAAACTTTCTTGTTTGGCTTTATTCTAATCTGGACAAGAACTGAGGCTTTTTACTTGTTACTTCTGCTAAGCGTTGAGTAGACAACTTCTTCTCGGTTGTGTCCTTTATAATAATAATAATTTTTATTATTTCTACAATTACATGTGCAACGTATACAGACCTACCTTTGACCTAGTTGACATCGGTGACATGCAATTTAGAAAGCCCCTTGTTATACAGAGCATTTCGGGGAAATTAGGTTAATTTTGTCCCCAGGATGCGACTCACACCAGTCGGATAACACCCAGGTACCTATTTACTGCTAGGTGAACAGGGACAACAGGTGTCTTTAGGAAACACGCCCTAATGTTTCCACCCGTACTGGGGATCGATATAAAAAGGGACGAAACACATCGACGAAGCTTGTGCATCGACAGTCAGCTGTCTTAAGTGTTGAAGAAGAGCTCCACACACTAGGTCTGCATATATTGCACTTGTTTTTCTAATGTTCTAATATAATTGCAGAGAAAACTGCTGCTGTTCACTTTTTTGAGCAGTTGTTTCCGTATCTGCCCCACTTGTCTATATATGCATTATGTACATAATAGTTTTTGGCGGTTTCTTCAAATGTCAAAAAACACATTTTCTATAAAAGCATTTCTAATTTTTTCATTAATATTTTGGTCGGATATTAACTTTTTATTTTTATATTTTTGGTGTATACAATTTAGGAGGGAAAACCTGCTTTTGTAAATTAAGTTTTCCCTCTTGTAAATGAAAAGAATGGTTTAATGTGTTTCATAGTGAGAGGAAAAAAGTTAAACAATAGATTTCCTTCTTTTATCTTCTTTTGCTTTGTCCGTTTTTCTTTTATTTGTCATTCTGTTGGTTATGATTCTAATGCTAAGTCTCCCTTTTATCCCATTTAGCATATAAAAGGAAAGGTATGTGGACTTACTTTCATGTTGAGAGGTTTCATGTCATGCACATATTATTCACTACACAGCACTATTAGCTCTCTCTCTCTCTCTCTCTCTCTCTCTCTCTCTCTCTCTCTCTCTCTCTCTCTCTCTTTCTCTTGTTAGAGGCTACTGGAAGCATATACAACAAACATTTTAAGTGTAAATAATTTTTTTATTATCTTTGACATGTGTATTACTTTTTAAAGAATTTTGTAGTTTATTTATATATAGTATATATATATATATAATATATATATATATATATATATATATATATATATATATATATATATATATATATATAATATATAACCTTGAGTTTTCTCTGAAGCAAGTTTATTATTTTCTCTGAGGATGAGCGTCCCCAGGACAGTTCCAGAGGTGGTACCTCCCTATATATTTATATAAACTATATATATATATATATATATATATATATATATATATATATATATATATATATATATATTTATTTATTTTTGCTGCTACAGACGGCGTTACGGTGTGAATTTGATATAAAAGTTTAAGTATTCTAAAATTTTGGTAGTAGTAGTGAACAGGGCAAGATCCAGCACCAGCGAGGTCAAAAGCTCAGTGCCCCAAGGCACTGTCCTGGCACCTCTGCTGTTTCTCATCCTCATAGCAGACATAGATAAAAACACCCAGCACACTTTTGTATCATCATTTGCAGATGACACTAAAATAAGCATGAAAGTCACTACGGTAGAGGACACTGAAAAATTACAGGAGGACATAAGCAGTGTCTTCCAGTGGGCAGTGGAGAACAACATGACGTTCAATGGTGATAAGTTTCAGCTGCTTAGGTATGGAAAAAATGAAGAACTCAAAAGGAACACTATATACAAAACGCAAGAGGGTCACCACATAGAACGAAAGGAACACGTAAAGGACTTGGGAATAATTATGTCTGCTGATCTGTCTTTTAAAGACCATAACAAGACAAAGATCACAACAGCCAGGAAGATGACGGGGTGGGTATTAAGAACTTTCAAAACAAGGGAAATAATGCCGATGGTGACACTCTTCAAATCGCTAGTGCTCCCTCACTTAGAATACTGCTCTGTGCTGACGGCCCCGTTCAGGGCAGGAGAAATATCAGAACTGGAACAAATTCAGAGATCGTTTACGGCTCACATTGAGCCATTGAAACATCTAAATTATTGGGAACGCCTTCAAGTCTAGAACATGTACTCATTGGAGCGGAGGAGAGAGAGATACATGATAATATATACCTGGAAAGTACTTGAGGGCCTGGTCCCAAATCTGCACACTGCCATAACAACATACTGGAGTGAGAGATATGGGAGGAAGTGTAAAATAAACCCAGTGAGGAGCAGGGGTGCGGTGAGGACAATACGGGAGCACTGTATTAACATCCGGGGTCCCAGACTATTCAACATCTTACCAGAAGATATCGGAAACACGGCTGGAACAAGTGTAGAAGCCTTCAAGAGGAAACTGGACAAGTATCTTCATCGGGTGCCAGATCAACCAGGCTGTGATGGATATGTGGGGCAACGGGCCTCCAGCAGCAACAGCCTGGTTGACCAGGCAAGCACCAGACGAGCCTGGCCCATGGCCGGGCTCAGAGAGTAGATAAACTCTCGAAACTCTTCAAATGTATATCAAAGGTAAAGGTATGACTTCGAGGCTAAGAATAATTCCCGAGAACCAAGTTTGGAATCATTGAAATTACTCAAAAGTCAGTGTATTTTAAAGGCTAATAGGAAGTTAATGGATGGACGAGTTGATTTACAAGTTTTATATATATATATATATATATATATATATATATATATATATATATATATATATATATATATATATATATATATATGCAAAAAGAACACAGTAAACAGGTGATATCAAAATATGCAAGACAACCACTATGAAAAATAAAAGAATTCCAAGCGCTTCGTGACTACTCACATTATCAAGGAACTTGATAATGTGAGTAGTCACGAAAGCTTAGAATTCTTCTATTTTTTCATAGTGGTTGTCTTATATATATATATATATATATATATATATATATATATATATATATATATATATATATATATATATATATATATATATATATATATATATGAGAATATAAGGTCATCAGTATATATTTCATTATGTTTGTTTATTATTAAATTATTGTAAACTTATTTAAAATATATTTAGTTGGATTAGGCTAAATTAAATTGCGCTTGTTATAATAAGGTTAGGTAACTTTTCTAAGGTTCTTTTGGTACAAAATTATTAATTTTTACATTAACATAAATGAAAACATATCTTTAAACGTATAAGAGAATATTTTAGAAAGAACTTAATTTTAAATAAGTCCTCATCTGCTGGCTTCCTCTCGTTTCCTTTTCCACAGCAACATTTCTGCAGCTTCACTCAGAGAAAAGTTCTTCCAAAACACTTCTAATCAGAACTGCTGTGGTGTATGAGTATACAGAACCATCTATATGTAGTAATAGAAATATAGCTTTTTAATCCCAAGCTTCATGTACTCTTGCATCTCCCAGCTCCGGTGTCTACCTGGTGAGGCTTTCGGGAATCATTGCCTCCACGGTCCGGTCTCTGAACAAAATTCATGGGCTGACTTGATAGGTTTTGTGCTTGAAACTCTGTCTGACATACATAACAGAGCTCTGCAGGTCAAGAAAAATATGCAGAGTGAGATAATGAAATCCTAATACGACTCTGTGTTTAGCGAGTCACTAATCAGTCTGAAGATCGACAATCCCAATTATTTTTTTCATGAATGAGCCTCAGAACTCCATCAATGTATGCAAAATTTCTGACATACCCTAACTCCAATAGACTTTGAGAAAGCCATTAACAACATACCCATGCACTCAGCCCCAGACCTAGACTCGTGGAACTCTGTGTTCGTTAAGAACTGCAAGAAACCCCTTTCGCATGCCTTAAGTATACTATGTAGAAGGAGCTTAGACATGGGTGAGATTCCACAGTCACTAAAAACAACGGATATAGCCCCACTCCATAAAGGTGGCAGCAAAGCAATAGCTAAGAACTATAGACCAATAGTTTTAACGTTCCACATCATAAAAATCTTTGAAAGAGTGCTAAGAAGCACGATTGCAAACCACTTGGACTCCCAAAAACTGCACAATCCAGGGCAACATGGTTTCAGAGCAGGTCGCTTCTGCCTCTCGCAACTACTGGATCACTATGATATGGTCTTGGATGCACTGGAAGAAAAATAGAATGCAGATGTAATATACACAGACTTTGCATAAGCCTTTGGCAAGTGTGTTCATGGTGTAATAGCACACAAAATACGTGCTAAAGGAATAACTGGCAAAGTGGGGAAATGGATCTTCAACTTTATAACCAATCGAACATAGCGTAGTGGTAAACAGAGTTAAATCGGAAGCTGCCATAGTGAAAAGCTCCGTTTCACAAGGCATAGTACTCTCCCCCATCCTGTTCCTCATCCTCATATCAGACATACAGTGATGTAATCCACAGCACCGTGTTATCCTTTGCAGACGATACTAAGATCTGCATGAGACTGTCATCTATTGAGGACACAGTTAACCTCCAAGAAGATATAAACCAAGTTTTCCAATGGGCAATGGAAAACAACATGATGTTCAGCGAAGACAAATTCCAACTATTCCGTTATGGAAAACTGGAGGAAATAATAATTAGAACTGAGTATACTACAAACTCTGATCATACAATAGTGGAAAAAAATGTGAGGAACCTGTGAGTGGTAATGTCTGAGGATCTCACTTTAAAGGATCACAACAGTGCCACGATCACAACTGCAAAGAAAATAATAGGATGGATAATGAGAACGTTCAAAACAAGAGATGACAATCCAATGATGATCCTTTTCAAATCACTTGTTCTCTCTAGGCTTTAATACTGCTGTACATTAACATCTCCGTTCAAAGCAGGTGAAATTGCAGATCTAGAGAGTGTACAGAGAACCTTTACTGCACATATAAGTTCCGTCAAACACCTCAACTACTTGGAACGCTTGGAAGCACTTTTCTTGTACTCCCTGGAAGGCAGGCGATAGAGATATAATTTTCACTTGGAAAATCCTAGAAGGAATGGTCCCGAATCTGCACACAGAAATCACTCCCTACGAAAGTAAAAGACTGGGCAGGCGGTGCAAAATACTCCCAATGAAAAGTAGGGGCGCCATTGGTACACTAAGAGAAAACACTAAGTGTCAGGGGCCCAAGATTGTTCAACAGTCTCCCACTAAGCATAAGGGGAATTACCAATAGGCCCCTGGCTGCCTTCAAGAGGGAGCTGGACAGATACTTGAAGTCGGTGCCTGATCAGTGCCGGGCTGTGGTTCGTACGTTGGACTACGTGCGGCTAGCGGTAACAGCCTGGTTGATACGCCCTGATCCACCGGGAGGCCTGGTCGTGGACCGGGTTGAGGGGGCGTTGATCTCCGAAATACCCTCCAAGTAGATTCCAGGTAGGGTATTATCTAGTTTTCCCCAGAGTCTAGAGGACAGGAGTATATTGATAATATTTCTTATAAAGCCTTTGACCCCAAATTATATTAAATTTTTCCTTGTACATTTTGCTTCCGTATCTCGCGCTAGATTGTTTTACTGTGTGCAGCTCTCACGAGGGGCTGTTTCAGTGTGATGATTGGAAACCACTCTTTTTCCAGTCCCCAGAAGAGTGTGAGTTGAAAAAAAATAGCAGTTTCATATGATTTAGTCTTGAATAGATGAGGCCAGTGAGAGTTATCAGTATATTTACAAAATCTGCAATTTTGCCAACCTCCCATGGGAGTGTTAGTGTACAAAACTCTTCAGCACTTGCTGGTGAAGGGCTCTTGATCCGAGGAACTGTAACTATTCTCAGATTCTTCGGATCAAACCTGGTTGCCACCCATTCCTCAGATACTGTGTGACCTTCATGGGTTCGACGCTTACCCAAGAATAAAAGAATAATAATGTGCTTTACTATTATTATAATACTTTAGTACTGTAATAAGAAGAACACAGAAAATAAAGCAGAAATGCTGGCAGAAGCCATAATACAAGTAAATAGTATGGTAACTGTACCTAAGGAATGTGTATACACGGAACCTGAGGAACACCTAAGGAATGTGTATACACGGAAACTGAGGAACACCTAAGGAATGTGTATACACGGAAACTGTGTTGGTAATTCAACTTATTCATGAAGGGTTAGTATTAAAGAGTCGTGGTCCCTTTACACTCATTGTGGTCACGCTGGATACTCATGTCACTCAAGTGAAGACATACCTTCCAGAAGCAACTATTATTGTTGTGCAAAGTGTGTTGTGCCAACGCCACGTTGTTTACATCGGCGTCACTTGGGTTCATTGTAGTTCCCGATGTTTCCACTGAAAAACAGAAATCACTGCACAAACACTAATCAAGGAACAAAAAATAATGAATACACGGAGAATGACAATAGTTGTTCGTGCATATTTTTTTATAATGGGAAAGCGTTAAATCCTTACGGGGTCAGGCAGCACCTGGTGGAATGGGAGGCAGTTGGACTCAGCCCAAGGAAGGGAAAGACGGGGCCAATTTTCCTCATCAACATTCCCTCGCCAGCATCAAGAAGCCTCCCTTGAGGGGTTTTTGGTCCAGACAAAAGCAAATTCAAAGCAAAATATTATTTTATTATTATTATAGTAGTAGTAATATTATTATTATTATTAAATTCATTTGGAGGCGCTAATATCATAGGTGTCATACAGCGCCTTTGGGAATGGGAGGTAAAGAATTTCGATCTCAGGAATGAGGTGGTTGCTCTGATTCCTCGGATCCTTGCCTCCCATTCCCCAGGCGCTGCATGACCCCCGCTAGTTTAACGCTTCTTGGTGAATATAAAAATTTGGTATTCAAGCAACCACGCAATTACGATCGTTGCTTCATGAGCACCTCATGAAGAGCACATTATAAACATCATGAACACCCTGTTATGTGCCCCTCATGGGCAACCCATTATGAACACCCTGTTATTAGTACCCTCATAAGAACACTCCTTTATGAGCACCCCATTAAGAACACCCCATTATAAGGTCACAAGAACTAGACAGCCGTACCACACTTACCAATAAAACTTTCCCTTCAGAAAATACCAGATGAAAAAAACACATATGTTTTGCCTCTACGAAGACTCGGTTGAAGGCAGTAGAGGTATTAGAGCTGGAGTAAGAGATTGTTTTCTGTCCGCATAGAGCCAATAAAGCATTTAAACTACTGGGAAGTCCTCAGAGTGCTTAGAAATACATGCCTGAAGGATATCTGTAGGATGCTTCTGGGGGTCAACGCCCCCGCGGCCTGGTCTGAAACCAAGTCTCCTGGTGGATCAAAGCCTGATTAATCAGGCTGTTACTCGTGGGCCCCATGTAGTCCAACGTACGAATCGCAGCCCGTCTGGCCAAGATTGATTTGAGTAACTTGTTAAATTCTCTCTCGAAGACAGTTGTGTTATAGAGGGGTTGGTGGAACGTTTCAGAGGTATTGTGTATTTCTGCAACGCCACCAAAATGTTCCACAGCTATGAAAGTGATTTGGGGAGGGCCAGGTACGAAATCTACACTGCCATAACAACTTGCCGGAGTGAGTGATATAGGTGGAAATAAGATATACCCAATGAAAGGCAGGGGGAGTCACCATCCGTGGTCCAAGACTATTTTCAGCCTGCAACAACAATGTATCAGAAACATTGCCGGACCAAGAGAAAGACATCTTCAAGATAAAACTGGATCAGTACTTTCGCCAAGGGCCAGATCAACCAGGCTATAATGGCTATGTAAGGCCAGCAGACATCGATCAAGCTGCGAGGACACTAAAACTCTCGTACCTGGTGATAGGTATATCACAGGTATAGAGAGATTGACAACAGACAAGTAGAAACTCATTTCATTTCATCCTCATAGCAAAATAAAAATGAGGAGCTTCAGACTGACCCATGCTAGGGTGGTTGTGGACACTGAACTCTGGACATGTATTGATGTTATGAAGCAAAACAAAACAAAAAAAGTAGGAAGAAATAGATCGGTATGTGAAAGACAAACTTTGCCTGACAGAGCAATTGAAATTATTTAATAATATAGTAGAAGCATCGAAAATCAAAATTGAGAACAAGACCTTGATAATAATCTTCAGTGTTAGGTAAAAGGACACAAGTGCAGGAGCTTTGTCAAGCCGTTAGCGCTTGATAAAGCTCCTGGAGAGCGAAACGTTACCACAATAAAATGTCTCATTAGTTGCGCATGTGTCCTTTTACCTAACATATTGTCGGTAATTCTACAGACATGAAATATAGAAAATTGTTGAGTAAGACTAGAACGCCCCACACCAAATATTATCTTAGGAGAATTTATCCTCCCAAATTTGATATGGCACCTGGAAGTAGCATATATCAATTACCATATATTACAAAACTCCAAAGAATCTGAAATATCGATGCCGAGTCAGCAGGTGAATGATCCCAGTAGAACTGATAATACACATGTAATCTTCACAAACGATGAGTAACTAATCAGAATGATCACACATACAGTGTCCTCGGATCACAGCCTCACTGAGGTGCATGTCACCAGATAAACGATCATGATGCAACACAAAAACTGTGAAACATGGCCAAGAAATTTTCGCTAATTAAAATTTTAATAATGAGTAATGACTGAAAGAAAATAGATCTGACATACCCTAGGTGACCTAACCCTAGGTGACCATCTTGAGCACACTAACCCTAGGTGACCATCTTGAGCACACTAACCCTAGGTGACCATCTTGAGCACACTAACCCTAGGTGACCATCTTGAGCACACTAACCCTAGGTGACCATCTTGAGCACACTAACCCTAGGTGACCATCTTGAGCACACTAACCCTAGGTGACCATCTTGAGCACACTAACCCTAGGTGACCATCTTGAGCACACTAACCCTAGGTGACCATCTTGAGCACACTAACCCCAGACTACCAGATTCAAAAGCTGTAAAGAGAAACATGTAATGTGCAAGTGTTAGAATGATTATAAAAAATGTCAAACTCAAAGAGAAGGCAGAAAATTTAACTAAGAAGTAACACCGAAGTATTGTGTCGTCTCCTGGTAACCGAACACAGAAATCGTGCACAGAAACGAATGATGTAGAAAGGAAACTAAAATCCTCATATCAAACAAAGGAAATTAAAAAATGAAACAATGCCAGTGAAGAAATGTAGAAAATAAAAACTGAACACTTTGTCTGGTATGCAAAATCTGAATGAGAAGTTGAAGCGGCATTGACACCTACTCAGAGGAGGAGGTACATGCACTTTATAAACAGGAGAGTACTGTGTAAATCAGATGTGTTCTCATGTCTGGAATATTCTATACTCATAGCACTTGCCAAGTAAGCCAGCGGAAGGTCTCGGTCAGATGACCACGTCAGGAAACACTCGTCTTGTTTCCTGACACATCTTACCTAACCTAACTTACCAAATTAGATACTATTAAAACAAGAAAATGTATACATTATTTAGTTCCCGCATATCACCGCACCATCACAACACTGTAACTCTTACTGCCTCCGAGTATTTGAACTGTAGTCTAAGGAACCGAATAAAATAATACTATATAAATACATTGAAAATTCTTCAGGGGCTGGTGCAGTCTTGTCTCTGTCATAACTTACCGTAGGAAGAGAGACGGATGCAAGTATGGTATTGAACCCATGAAAGACAGGGGTGCCGTAAGCGCAGTAACAGCACAGTGTCTTAATATCTTCAACCTCATATAAGTTGATTCAAGAAATACTTCCGGGAAAAAGGTAAAAACTTTAGGAAGTGTTAGGTTAGGTTAGGATAGGTTAGGTTAGGATAGATTAGGTTAGGTTTGTCAGGAAACAAGACAAGTGTTTTCTGACGCGGGTTTTAGTCATATAATGACCCGCAGCTGGAGTTTTTGGTCATCTGACCGAGGCCTTCCGCTGGCTTACTCATCCACCCTTTTATAAATTAAGGTTATAATTATAAGGTATATTAGATTAGGATGTGCCAGATCAACCAGACTGTGATGGCTGTGTTGGTCTGTGTTCCGCAAGCAACAAGAAGTTTGAACTAAAAAATATAATATATATACACACACACACACACACACACACATATATATATTTCATATATATATATAAAAATATATATATATATATATATATATATATATATATAAAAGAAAGAAAAATTGAAAGTGAATATAGGAAAGAGTAAGGTGATGAGGATAACAAAAAGATTAGGTGACGAAAGATTGGATATCAGATTGGAGGGAGAGAGTATGGAGGAGGTGAATGTATTCAGATATTTGGGAGTGGACATGTCAGCAGATGGGTCTATGAAGGATGAGGTGAATCATAGAATTGATGAGGGAAAAGGGTGAGTGGTGCACTTCGAGTCTGTGGAGACAAAGAACTTTGTCCATGGAAGTTAAAGGGAATGTATGAGAGTATAGTTATACCAACACTCTTATATGGGTGTGAAGCATGAGTGATGAATGTTGCAACGAGGAGAAGGCTGGAGGCAGTGGAGATGTCATGTCTGAGGTCATTGTGTGGTGTGAATATAATGCAGAGAATTCGGAGTTTGGAAATTAGGAGGAGATGTGGGATTACCAAAACTATTATCCAGAGGGCTGAGGAGGGGTTGTTGAGGTGGTTCGGACATGTAGAGAGAATGGAACGAAACAGAATGACCTCGAGAGTGTATAAATCTGTAGTGGAGGGAAGGCGGGGTAGGGGTCGGCCTAGGAAAGGTTGGAGGGAGGGGGTAAAAGAGGTTTTGTGTGCGAGGGGCTTGGATTTCCAGCAAGCATGTGTGAGCGTATTTGATAGGAGTGAATGAAGACAAATGGTTTTTAATACTTGACGTGCTGTTGGAGTGTGAGCAAAGTAACATTTATGAAGGGATTCAGGGAAACCGGCAGGCCGGACTTGAGTCCTGGAGATGGGAAGTACAGTGTCTGCACTCTGAAGGAGGGGTGTTAATGTTGCAGTTTTATAACTATAGTGTAAAGCACCCCTCTGGCAAGACAGTGATGGAGTGAATGATGATGAAAGTTTTTCTTTTTCGGGCCACCCTGCCTTGGTGAGAATCGGCCGATGTGTTAATATATAAATATATAATATAATATATATATAAATTAATGTGTGTGTGTTTTGCGTGTAAATCTCATTAATTTTATTGTTCCATTTCTGAAAGTAAATTTTGCTTGGCAAATCCTCGCTAACTCACTGGTCGACGCTAGTAAAAAGCGAGAGATTTTTTTTGAACAGTTCATCCATGTAAGAGATTTGTTATTGCCTCGTTGAACTCGTTTTGCACTTTTACGCTCTTTAGAAAAAATCTATTGGTCTTTTATTTTTTTCGTTCAGCAACATATGGCAAATGTTTATTTTTCTCTGACTGTCTACCTACCTGCCTCTGTATCTGCTGCTTGCCTACCTGTCTACGTGCGTGCTTCTGTATCTGCCTGTCTGCTTGCCTACCTGCGTACCTCTGTATCTGCCTGTCTTCTTGCATACCTAACTATCTGCTTGCCCCTGTATCTGCCTGTCTGCTTGCCTACCTACCTGCTTCTATATCCACCTGTGTGCCTGCTTGTCTGCCTGCCTGTCTCATTGCTCTCTTGCCTACCTGTTGTCTGCTGGTCTACCTGCATATGTCTGCCTTCAGGTATATTTGCTTGCCTACTTGTCTGTCTGCCTGCGTATACGTTTGTTGTTTACCTGGGTACTTGCTGGTTCACCTGCCTACCTGTCCGTCTGCCTTCCTGTGTATCCCTGAAGATGGATAATATGCAGATGCAACATCTGGCCATTTTGTTATGAATACGTTTTTGCATCCAGTGGCATTTTCAGTTCAGTACAGAGATTATAAGCCAGAGACAGTGGAAGACTGGGTAATCAGTCCCTTAGCTTTGATAGATGGTGTTCAGTCTCGCAGCCTGGATCAGTCTGAATAAGAGGACGGAGAATGAAGACTTATATATTGGAGCCAGAAGGATGTGCAGCAGTTGAAGACATCGCCACGGGTGGGCGGGGACCATAGCATAGGCAGATCATGCTCAAGGGCTGGGCCGGAGGTTAGCAATAGTCTCCGACTCATAATTTCTGTATTCAGTTAAAGCCACTCAGTGGGCGAAACATCTTCATAATAAAGATACCGTGTTGTTGCACATGTCTTATCAATCAACTTGTCGTTATTATATACCAGTGATGTTATGATTACTTTTTATTTCTTTGTCTACCGCCTTGGCTGTCTGGCGCATAGTTTGCTTGTATACCTGCTACTTTGCTTATCTCTCTGTTTACATGATCTCTCTTAGCTTCCATGCTCTCTGGCATCATTTCTTTTTCTTCTGTGAATACTTCCCTGGATATGGATTTAGTTCCTCATATCTCCATAATTTTTGTCAACGTTCTGATTCCTATCATACTCTTCATAGTCATTGACTGCTATATTGTTTTCTACTATTCCTCTCTGCTCTACGTGTCTTACACGCTTTGTTACTTGCTTTCGTTTTCATACAGGCTATGTTGAATCACTGACACCTGTTTATGGCATGGCTTCTCATATCTGATATTAATCCTTATTTGATCTCGCAGCACTCTGTTTAGACTTTGCATCATATTTAGTCTGTCTTTTCCCCAGATGGGTTTCCCAATGGCCATCTCTCAGGATATTTCTCGTAACATCTTAAGGGGTAATGTAAAACTTCGAGAGTAAACATATCAGGGACACAACTAGAGAGAATGCGATGAACCATCGAGGCTGGATCTTATGATCGCCCTCATTGCGTCTGGTGTAGGGGACATTGAACAAGGAAGGCCCCTCGGTGCTAATGACCATGCAGTGTTAGGTTCGATTACCTTATCGAAGTTAACGTGGAGAGCAATGCAGAGCATGAAGGGTCAGACCTGACTTTCAGAGTGGAGACTACGCAGGCTTGAGGCAATTGCTAACTAGAGTGCCGTAGGTAAGGAGCTCGATGGAGAGATAGTGGATGAAGTATGTAGATGGAAAGTGCCTTGGAGCAGAGGAAAAAATCATACCCAGATGCAAAGGGAAGAACAAAAACTGAAATATGTCAGAAAATACCTCCAACTGCTATGAAACGTCGAAATATGCAGTAATAATATATATTTTTATGGACTTTTCATATTTAAAAAAATATGCGAATTATTATAAATAAATAAAAATGTGCTAAACCGTTATTTTATTTCAAATTTTGACGATTCAGTGCAGTGTGAAGCATTTTGTGACATAGCTCAATTTATAATATGGTTCAGAGAGATGCAAGAATGCCGGAGAAGAGAGAAGTGAGTAGAACAAGAAATGATTACGCATGGGTAAGAAAGACTGAATGGCAGTTTGAGAATGACATAGCATCAACAGCAAAATCTGAGTTGAAGTTGCTTTACGACCATATTTGAAAGAAGTCTGCGAGCAGCTGAAGAAAATATACAGGGAAGTATATTCAGTGGAGTCAGGAACATTGCAAAAGTGTCAGAGGAAGAGTGCACCATCAAGCATTGGACATTATATACACAATGGGAAGTGTGGTGAAGAAACTACTGAGTGAGCTAGATACCTCGAAGGGGATGAGACCAGATATCTCTCCATGGCTTCTGAGAGAGAGAGAGAGAGAGAGAGAGAGAGAGAGAGAGAGAGAGAGATCAGATAAGCTGTGAACAGCTAGTAGCAACCTTCAACAAGTCTATTAAGACAGGGCATCTGATTAAAGTTTGGAAAACAGAAAACTTAATCTCGATATTTATAAATAAGAGACAGATAGGTAGTTCTAAACTACGGGCTATTTTTACTGATATAGCATGTACGGTTATGAAGAAGCTTATGAGAATAGAAGTGAAGTGTTACAAAAATGTATGGAGGGGAAAAATTGTGGGGAATTAAAAGTGTTACAAAATTTATACAATTTGCATTATAATAAATACACAAACATAAAGTATTTTCTGAATCAACACATTTAAAAAGTAAAGCATAAATTAAGACAGTGAAGGAAACCTAAGATAATCAAAATATACAAGAACAGCAAACAATAGGTATGAATTTGATTTTGGCGTTGCTGACTATCTCTGATCCTCTGTGAACAAAGGCCAACACATTCACAGAAATAGCAGATGGTCACCACCAAATACACCATACACAGATGCCAGTGGTATAAAAGGCAAGCTAACGGCGATCAACACGGTGTAGAGAGTTGAACACGCAGGCCGGTGTGAACCTTGATACGAGACGGTGAACCAAGTTGGCAAGAGTGTCGGGGGGGGTGAGAAGTGAGCGTAGGGACAGCTTACTGAGTGACACAGGCAGTCACATGCACAGTAGCCTTCCCACAAATGATGAAAACTAAGTTGGGTAGATAATTACACGACTTTATCGCCAACGTCTTGCAGCTCATGTGATCCCTCATAGTCCTACTGACCCAACTATAACACATGGACTACGGAAGAGATGTTCGCACAGCGGTTACCAACGTCACAAGGGCTTCACTCTCTCCATAACTAAAAAGGTTTGAAGTGCGGGTGAGAGAAATAGTCAAACATTAAGTTAAAATCTATGGTTCCACAAATCAAGACAAGTAACAGCATAAAAATTAGAGACACTATAATTATACAGAAACACGAATGTTCATGACTGCCAGAGAGAGGGAGTGGTAGCTAGAGGGACAGGCATGAATAATAAGGAAAGCACTAAAGTGGATCAAAGAGTACTCAACAATAAAGAAGCAACGAGTTATTGTCTGGTAGCAGGTGTCGGGATGGACGAGTGTGACGAGTTGAGTTCCACAAAGGTCAGTACTTGGACCGGTAGATACTGTTTATTGTGTATTTAAACGACATGGCAGAAAAAATAGTCACGTGTCCCTGTTCTCAATAAAGGCTGCAAACATCCCTGAAAGAGAAGAATCTCGGCGTGAGCATAGTTCTGAGTATATTTTCCAAGGAAAAGGGCCGCAGACAAGACGAGAATGACAAATTTAAGGGTAGCTTTCAAGACCCTCAACAAGGAAGTATTCAAAATCCTATACACTGCATGTGTCCGGCCCATTTTGGAGTATACAGTGTCAGTATAGAACCCGCATTTGATAAAACACATTAGAAACTGGTGAAAGTGGAAAGTCTTGAACGAGACTAGTCCCAGAGCTGAGTGGTATGAACTATGAAGAGAGACTAGGGGAGGCCTGGCGACACGAGAGGACAGAAGAAACAGGGGTGACAGGATTACGAAGTACAAAATAGTGAGAGTTATCGACAGGGTGGACAGGGCGAGTCTGAGAGGTGGGTCTCAGGAACATGAGAGCACATCTGGAACCTAAAAATACAAATGATTCACAGGGATGTTAGGAATTTTTTTTTAGCCTTAGTGATCAAGAAGTGGAACAACCTAGAGAACGAAGTGGTAGAGGCAGGATTCATACATAACTTTAAGAATAGGTATGATACGGCTCACGCATCGGAGAAGCGGGGCTAAAACAGGTTTCTACAAATAGGTGAATACAACGCTGACAGTCTTGGGAGTCATCCCACGTTGTCTCCTCACCATCACACAACACTGACAGCTGTACGGTCGACACAGGGTTAACTGGATCGTAAAGTTGACTGGAATTCCACCCCGCTCTCCCCAGTGCCTCTAGTTACGGACTGGAAGGTGACGGAAGAATGGCACTGTTCCAAGGGGCATTCCAGAGCCGCCTGGAATCCCAGACGCCTGCTGATATTAGCCAAAGTGTGAGAGAGGTAGGTAGAATGTTTTCTCCTTTGGTGCTGTGGTTGTCTTGGCTGATTTTTATGGTGTTCTGGTTGATTTGGTGTTCTCTGGTTGCCTTGGCTGATTGTTATGGTGCTCTGGTTGTCTTGGCTGGTTGTTTTGGTGCTTTAGATGTCTTCGCTGATTTTTATGGTACTGTGGTTGTCTTGGCTGGTTGTTTTGTTACTGTGATTGTCATGGTTAATTATTATGGTGCTCTGGTTGTTTTGGAGCTGTGGTTGCCTTGATTGATTGTTATGGTGCTGTGGTTGTCTTGGATTATTGTTTTGGTGTTGTGGTTGTCTTGGTTGTTTGGTGCTGTGGTTGTCTTGGCTGGTTGTTTTGGTGTTGTGGTTGTCTTGGTTGTTTTGGTGATGTGGTTGTCTTGGCTGGTTGTTTTGGGTGTGGCTGTCTTATTCTTACCATAACATTTAGAACACGGGCCTCGCAATATAACGATATGAACAATAATTTTTATAATAGTAAGAACAACGTTTCTAGCAAGAACAACGGCCATAACATTAAGAACAGCGTTCTCAAAAATAACAGTAAAAAGATCAGTCAGTAAGAACAATGGTTTCAGCGTAAAGTTCTTGTACAAGACAACAGTTTGATGTAGCCCCACCCTGGGGTGTAGCCCCACCCTGGGGTGTAGCCCCACCCTGGGGTGTAGAGTTAACGACCTCTAGAAATATACTATAACACTGACAGTCCACAGTCCAGTCTATATGGTGCAAGGGAAGATGATAACATGGACAGTTCTGTCTGTTATGGCGCAAGAAAATCGATAATAGAGAAAGTCCAGTCTGTTATGGCGCAAGGGAAGACGATAACATGGACAGTTCTGTCTGTTATGTCTTAGGCGAAAGCACTAACACTGGAGACGAGCCTATTATGGCGCAGACAAAGAGTATACGATCAACAGCAGATAAATGCGAGCACATCGGAAGCCAAGGCTATTATGGCGCAGATAAATGCGAACACATAGGCATCCCAAGTCTATTATGGCGCAGATAAAAATAAGATCTCTCGCTCATTTAAAATTCAGAGAATTCATTCTCTTCCGACTTAGGGAGGTAAGATCTCTTGAATTTTTATTTAAATGATCCTTGGTTCTGCTGAGATATGAGGCAGATTGCCGGAGCTATTTTTAAACAAAAATTCATTCCGCTGTGATATTGGGACAAAATCCAATAAATTAAACGTAAAAGATCCACTTTGTGAGATAAAAGGAAGATCCCTGAAATTCCACGAGGGGGAGAAAAAAATTCCAATTTGGTGTAAGCTAAGCTCAGGGAGCCGAGATTAAGAGGAAGACCTATTTTACTACAGTTTACATGGGAAAAGCCCAAAGATTTTTTTTTTTCTTTTTTTTTTTTAGTGTGCTTTTGGCGCGTCTCCTCCCACCTCTTATCTCCCTCATCTCTCTCGTTTTGTCTCCTCCCACCTCTACGTGTCTTCCTGTCCTCCTGCCTCCCTCTTGCCCCATCTGATATTCCCTCTTTTTCCCGGTCTTGTCCTCCCTTTCTTCCCTCATCTGGTCCTATCTCTCTTCCCTCCTTGTCCCCCTCCTTCCCTTCTTTCCCCTCTGTTCAGTGACTATGTAATCTCCGCTCCTCACACGCCTTCGCTAGTTTAAATTTCTTCCTGAATGGTTGCAGTCTTTGTGATTTTACTGTCTGCTTACGAGGAAGATAGACAACTGACGTATAAGTGGTTAGAACGGAGAGAGGAGAAAGGGATGATAAAAGTAGAGTAGCGAGTAAGAGAGGAAGGACAGTGTAGTTAGAGAAAATAATGAAAGAGGAAAGTTGAAAGAGGAAACATCACGTTCCAATACAGTTAAAATTTTTATACCTCTTGGTAAATACTATGTTTTAACATCATGATTATTGTGACTTACTGATTTTTTTTTGTGGGACGCGGTCAGCGACTCGGCACCAGTCACTGTTAAGTGGGAGCACTAACAGCCTGACTGATTATGCTGCCAACTACTGGAACCACCAGTTTTGTGGCGTCTGCTACTAAGACGAAAGACAGAGGTTCCTAATGTGCTCTCGGAAATAAGATGGTAGATTGAGAAATGTGGGAAGACTTGTAGAGTGAAGCCAGTGAGAAGCAGCGTTGACATGGGTGTGTGTATACCCGTAGTGCATTATTTTACGCTCTTGTACCTAGCATATTGCCGGAATAATAGATAACAGTTGAGGACCCTTATGTTTGCGAAGTGTGTGTGTGTGTGTGTGTGTGTGTTTTAGAAAAAGAAAGTGAGTGTGTGTGTTAGTTCACTGACGTGATGTGAGATACTCTATCACTAAATCTCTCGAGTCCAGACCTCAGATGGTGAGACAGAATCACATGTTAGCGACCAAGTACAAGCTTCACGAGGCCCGACTCGCTCCAGCATAGCTGGGACGCGCGCTTACATATCCTCGTTAAGGCAAACTGCAATAAGCAGCGAGGCAGCACATACTAACTTTAATCCGTAGGCAAGAGGAGTCGTCGTGAGGGGCCCATCATGGAATAGATTGCCAGGGGTGCAGATGGTAACCGAGAGTCCTGGTACGCCAACACCATCGTAGATCCCACCTCCAGATTGATCGCAGTTTCCAGGATGCATGCTCAACACCCTTCAATAGGCAAGGAGTCAGAGGGTAATCTCATCGTCTGTGAGTTGTAGAGACTGTAGCGTGAGTGGTAGTTGCTAACTGGATGACCCGTTGGGACATTACCAGCAAGAGTCGTTTTCCAAGATCATCAGCTGCTTCAAGGCTCGCAGGACCCACGCAAAATCTGGTTATGGTTGCTGCCTTGTGGCATGTGTGCCGTGGTGGATGTTGCAACCAGAGTGGAGTGGTGGATAGCCTAAGTTTATTTAGGTATAGGTACGCACAAGTACAATCATCATACGTAGTAACATATGTAAATGACTTAGGATAAGCCAAAAAAGTCGAAGTGACTTGTTTCCATTGTGCCTCTTGTGGCGTGTGGGGTCACTGTGGGTTTTGCAACCAGCGTGGGGTGGTGGGTAGTGAGGTGTTGGAGGGCAGCGGAAGATACCCTTTTGCGTCTCGTCTCGCCCCACCCATCCTTGACTATCCCTGACCCACCCGTACTACTTATCCTGGTCATATCCTGCCCCACTGTCCTATCACATCCCCCGCCCCACCCCAGTAAATGAACATATCCTAATAAAGACAGTATTGGGCAGTGACACTCATCCTGTGAGTGGAGTCAATACTGAACCATAAAGACAGTACTGGGCAGTGCCACTCATCCTGTGAGTGGAGTCAATACTGAACCATAGACAGTACTGGGCAGTGCACTCATCCTGTGAGTGGAGTCAATACTGAACCATAAAGACAGTACTGGGCAGTGCATCTCATCCTGTGAGTGGAGTCAATACTGAACCATAAAGACAGTACTGGGCAGTGCCACTCATCCTGTGAGTGGAGTCAATACTGAACCATAAAGACAGTACTGGGCAGTGCTACTCATCCTGTGAGTGGAGTCAATACGGAACCATAAAGACAGTACTGGGCAGTGCCACTCATCCTGTGAGTGGAGTCAATACTGAACCATAAAGACAGTACTGGGCAGTGCATCTCATCCTGTGAGTGGAGTCAATACTGAACCATAAAGACAGTACTGGGCAGTGCCACTCATCCTGTGAGTGGAGTCAATACTGAACCATAAAGACAGTACTGGGCAGTGCATCTCATCATCTGAGTGAACATTTCACCATAAATACAAAATTGGTCAGTGCCAGTATTTGTGTGTCCACATTCCACCATAAAGATTATATATTGGATAGTGTCACTCATCCTGTGAGTTACCAAACTACCGTTAAGACATTTTAGGGCAGTGTCGCTCATGCTATGAGTGGATACTGAACCATAAAGACACTACTGGGCATTGCCACTCATCTTGTGAGAACATAAGAAAGGAGGAACACTGCAGCAGGCCTGTTGGCCCATACTAGGCAGGTCTTTCACATTCCATCCCACTAACAGAATATTTGTTCAACCTAATTTTCAATGCTACCCAAGAAATAAGCTTTGATAATTTTATTTACTCATGTGCAATTCCCACTCAAATCCAACCCCTCTCATCTTATGAGTCAGTATATTGACATTAAGAGGGACGTTAAAAAGGGGATAAGAAAAGCTAAACGGGACTACGAAATTAAAGTTGCTAGGGATTCGAAAACTAACCCAAAAAGTTTTTTCCAGGTGTATAGAACAAAAGTTAGAGATAAGATAGGTCCCCTTAAAAATAATTATGGGTATCTAACTGACAAAGAGAATGAAATGTGCTCTATTTTTAATAATTATTTTCTCTCGGTTTTCACTCAGGAAGACACTAATAATATCCCAAGAATTAGGTATTTTAGTGGGCCTGAAGAAGATAAATTATGTAGTATCACAGTCACTAGCAAAATGGTTATCAAACAGATAGACCGTTTGAAGCAAAATAAATCGCCAGGCCCCGATGAGCTTTTTTCAAGGGTTCTTAAGGAATGCAAAATAGAACTCTGTGAACCCTTAACTAACATTTTTAACCTATCTCTTCAAACAGGTGTAGTGCCGGATACATGGAAGATGGCTAATGTAATTCCTATTTTTAAAGCAGGGGACAAGTCGTTACCATCAAATTACCGCCCAATAAGTCTAACATCAATTGTAGGCAAATTACTAGAGTCGATTATAGCTGATAACATAAGAAGCCATCTCGATAGGCATAATTTGATTAATGATACTCAGCATTGATTCACCAGGGGCCGTTCCTGCCTAACTAATTTATTAATTTTTTAAGTAAGGCTTTTGAGGCAGTTGATAATGATAAAGAATTCGATATTGTTTATTTGGATTTTAGTAAGGCTTTTGATAGAGTACCACATCAGAGACTGTTAAAGAAAGTGGCTGCTCATGGCATTGGGGGAAAAGTGTTGTCATGGATCGAGTCATGGCTCACCAATAGGAAGCAGAGGGTGTCATAAATGGGGTTAAATCGGAGTGGGGATCTGTAACAAGTGGCGTTCCTCAGGGATCGGTTTTGGGCCCGTTGTTGTTTATAATATATATAAATGACCTTGACGAGGGAATTTCTAGTGATATGAGCAAATTCGCTGATGACACAAAGATAGGTAGGATAATCGATTCAGACGTAGATGTCAGTGAACTACAGGAGGATTTAGACAAACTCAATTCCTGGTCAGAAAAATGGCAGATGCAGTTCAATGTAGATAAATGCAAAGTTCTAAAGCTCGGGAGTGTCCATAACCCAAGCACTTATAAGTTAAATAACGTAGAACTTAGCCATACAGATTGCGAGAAGGACTTGGGGGTGATGGTAAGCAGCAACCTTAAACCAAGACAGCAATGCCTAAGCGTACGTAATAAGGCAAATAGATTACTGGGATTTATATCAAGAAGTGTTAGCAACAGAAGTCCAGAGGTTATATTACAGCTTTATACATCATTAGTAAGGCCTCACCTAGATTACGCAGCTCAGTTCTGGTCTCCATATTACAGAATGGACATAAATTCGTTAGAAAACATTCAGCGTAGAATGACTAAATTAATACATAGCATTAGAAATCTTCCTTACGAAGAAAGATTGAAGACCCTTAAATTACATTCACTTGTAAGACGTAGAATGAGGGGAGACATGATCGAGGTATACAAGTGGAAAATGGGTATTAACAAAGGGGATATAAATAGGTCTTGAGGGTATCTCTCCAAGAGAGAACCCGCAATAATGGATTCAAATTGGATAAGTTTAGATTTAGAAAGGATATAGGAAAGTATTGGTTTGGAAATAGGGTAGTTGATGAGTGGAACAGTCTGCCTAGTAGGGTTATTGAAGCAAGGACCTTGGGTAGTTTTAAATTTAGGTTGGATAAATTCATGAGTGAAAGGGGTTGGATTTGAGTGGGAATTGCACATGAGTAAATAAAATTATCAAAGCTTATTTCTTGGGTAGCATTGAAAATTAGGTTGAACAAATATTCTGTTAGTGGGATGGAATGTGAAGGACCTGCCTAGTATGGGCCAACAGGCCTGCTGCAGTGTTCCTCCTTTCTTATGTTCTTATGTTCTTATCCAACCTAAATTTAAAACTACCCAAGGTCCTTGCGTGAACATACTACCATAATGACAGTTTTGTACACTGCCATTGATTGATCAGTCATTGATGCTAGCAACTCTTTATTCAGTATAATGTAATTGTACCAAAACCTTCATATATTTTTTTAAATTATTAGACCTTTATTTGCAAATTGCTTAAGTTGTTCGTAACTATAAGATGCATTAATTCTACCTTTATTTTAAGTATTGTTTTTAAAATAATTTACTTTATTTGGTTCATCTTTTATCACAGTGATGTGGTCGTAGATTTTGTTGTGGTCGTTCATGCAGTGAGTTTATCTTGTACAGTGTGACAGAAGAAACACAAAAGGAACAAAAAGCCATCCAGGATATTGCAAGAAACCCCAAATATTTTTACACATGTGCAAAATCCAAGATAAGAACTATCTGTAGAATTAGACCATTAATGAGAGGAGGTTCATACACTGACGATGAACAGGTAATGAGCGGAATGCTAAGTCTTATCATAGTCGGTGTTCAGCAACCCACTAAATAACAGCAAGGTGAAGAATGTAATTTTTTTTTAATTTCATCGAGCCTGGTCCATGGCCGGGCTCCAAGAGTAGTAAGACTCTCGAAACTCATCAAAGGTATAGATCGGAAGGCCGTGCAGACCAACTAACTGACAGTACTAATCCCATAGAATTCGAAAAAGAAATTGAAAACATTCCCACTCAGCACCTGGACCAGATTCACGGAATTCCTTATTTATGAAAAAAAAGCCGAGTTCCAATAGCACGAGCTCTCGATATTCTAGGTGAAATACCAGTGACCTTAAGGGAAGTAGTAGAGCTCTAGCCAAAAATTACAGACTAGTAACCCTAACATCTCACATCATAAAAGACTTCGAAAGAGTGATAAGATGCGATATAACAAACTTCATGGAACAACACAATCTGTACGACCCAAACCAGAATTACGGAGGGGTTGCAAGAAAACCCAAACGCAGATGCGATATATACAGATTTTACAAATGCGTTTGACAAATGAGGGTCATAGGCATAACGAAGAAGGTAGGCAGATGTATTTTCAGGTTTATGACATACAGTGCAAAGATTAGTAGTAAACACAGGAAAATCCAGGATCAACGAGGTGAAAAGCTAAGTACCCCAAGGCATTGTCCTGGCAACTATGCTGTTTCCAGGTAACACTGAAATAAGCATAAAAGTCACCTCTATAGAAGACACTGAAATATTGCAGGAAGAAAGCAGTGATTATCAGTGGGCAGTGGAAAACAAAATGACGTTCAGTGGTAATAAGTTTCAGCTGCTTGGAAGTGGAGAAAATGAAGAAATGGACACCGTATACAAAACTAAAGAGGATCGTGAAATAGAACCAAAGGAACACGTGAAAGACCTAGGAGTAATTATGTCAGCTGACCTTCCTTTCAAAGAACACATTAAATCAAATGTCACGACAGCCATGAAGATGATGGGGGGGATAATGAGAACTTACCAAACAAAGAAAATAGTGCCAATAGTGACACTTTGCAAATTGCTTGTGCCCTCTCGTTTGGAATATTATTCATGGTTGACGACCCCGTTCAGAACAGGAGAAATATCAGAGCTGGAACAGATACATACATCATTTACATCCTGCATAGAGCCAATGAAGCACTTAAATTACTGAAAATTCTTTAAAATATTCATTGGAGTGGAGGAGAGATAGATATATAATATATATATGGAAAGTACTTTAGGGCCTTGTCCCAAATCTGTATGTTGCCATAGCAACATACTGGAGTGAGAAATATGGGAGGAAGTGAAAAATAAGCCCAGTGAAAAGCAGGGGCGCCGTGGGCACAATAAGAAAACATTGCATCAACATCGTGGCCCCCAGACAATTCAACATCTTACCAGAAGATATCAGAAACACTGCAGGGACAAGTGTAAAAGTCTTCAAGAGGAAACTGGAAAAGTATCTTCCCCAGGTACTAGATCAACCAGGCTGTGATGGATATGTAAAGCATCATGCCGCCAGCAGCAACAGCCTGGTTGACCAGGCAAGCACCAGACAAGCCTAGCTCAAAGGCCGGGCTCCGGGATTAGAACAACTCTTCAAACCCATCAAAGGTATACTAAAGGTTTCAAAGGCACGTACAATGTGGGGATCGTACATGTAGTGGTCGTACAGTGTAGTGGTCGTACACAGTGTAATGGTCGCGCACAGTGAAGTAGTATAGTGTGGTCGTGCATTGATTGCACGACCTCATTTCTGACATAGAGATGTAAGCTATAGCTCCGTGTCTTCCTTTGCGGATGACACCCGGATTGCCATGGCAGTGACCTCCATTGATGACACTGCAAAACTCCAAGCGGACAACAACCAAATCTTCAAATGGGCCACTCAAAACAATATGAAGTTCAACGAGGAGAAATTTCAACTACTCAGATATGGAAAACTTGAGGAAATAAAAAATGTATGAATGTATACGACAAATTCTAACCATGCAATAGAGCGAAAAAGAAATGTGAAGGATTTGGGAGTGATAATATCAGAGGATCTCGCCTTTAAAGACCACAACAATGTATCTACCTCATCGGCTTGGAAAATGATAGGATGGATAATGAGAACCTTCAAAACTAGGGACGCCAAGCCCATGATGACACTCTTCAAATCACTTGTTCTCTCTCGGCTGGAATACTGCTGTACACTAACGGCCCTTCCCCCCTTCAAGGCTGGCGACATTGCAGACCTGGAGAGTGTACAAAGAACTTTCACAGCACACATAAGTACGATAAAGCACCCAAATTACTGGGAACTGTTGAAGGTCCTTGATCTGTATTCCCTGGAACGCAGGCGAGAGAGATGCATGATAATATACACTTGGAAGGTCCTGGAGGGATTGGTACCAAACCAGCACACGAAAATCACTCCCTATGAAAACAAAAGACTCGGCAGGAGATGCAACATTCCCCCGATGAAAAGCACCATAAGTGTCCGGGGCCCAAGACTGTTCAACTGCCTCCCAGCATACATTAGGGGGATTATCAATAGACCCCTGGCTGTCTTCAAGAAGGCACTGGAAAAGCACCTAAAGTCAGTACCTGACCAACCGGGCTGTGGTTCGTACGTCAGTTTGCGTGCAGCCGGCAGTAACAGCCTGGTTGATCAGACCCCTAATCCACCATGAGGCCTGGTCTCAGACCCAGCCGCGGGGGCGTTGACCCCCGAAACCCTCTCCAGGTAAACTCCAGGTAAGGTGGTAATTGTGCATAGCAGTGGTCATTTACAATTTGTTGAATGTGCTGGTCATAGTGTGTTGGCCATGCTTACATAGTTGGTTGTGCTTAATGTAATGTTTGTTTAGTGACAGCCTTACCATCTGCTCGTACACCAGATAGTACGCATTGTGATGGTGGTACAGTGTGATAGTCGCATACATTGTGGTGGTCGCACAGCGTAATAGTCGTACGTAGTTTGATTGATCGTAATCAGTGTGACGGTTGTACTGTGGTGGGTGTATTTAGTATAGTAATCGTACTCTGTGGTCGTAGGGTGTGGTCGTTGACTGGTCGTACACACTGTGTGGTAATACATACACAGTGTGATTGTACACAGTATGTGGTGGTTGTCCTGTGTTGTGGTCACACTCAGTGTATGATGGTTGTACACAGTTTGTGGTAATTGCACAGTTTGGTCATACAGTCTGGTGGTGGTAATGTGATGTGTGAAGATTGTACAGTGAGTCGTCATAGTGTGTGATGATCGTACATTGTTGTGTTCGTAGTGTTGTGGTCATACGTAGTATTGTAGTCGTTCACTGTGATGCTGGCATACAGTGTTGTGGGAGGGGGCGTATATTGTTAGAGTCGTATGGTGGGGTGATTATTCACTGTGATATTCGTACTTTGTGGTTGTTATAGTGTGATAGTCGGGAGTAGAAAACCTCTCGGCCCTCATCAAAGGTATATCAAGGGTAAGATAAAGGCAGTTTGGGGGTCGTACACAGTGTTGAATTATCCAGGGAACAGCCCTGAACCGGTGATAGATGAAGTTCCATTGATTAGGGTTAAGTGGTTGCAAATGTGCCCTTAGGGACGAATAACTGACAGCTCAGTGCCTGTGAGCAAGAGATTTTTTAGTAATTAAGATCTATAATTAGAATGTTTCCATGTAACAGACCGTAATGAAAGGGAGACTGTATTGACTGTTAAGGTCGAGTTAGAAACTTAGTTTGATTGTCGTGTATGTGAAAAAAAAAGACCGGCTTAGGGAAACCTATTATGATAGTTTTGCTTGTGTTATTATGGCAAAGCAGGGTAAAGATAAACACACATCTGCCTAGAATACTTTGAAAGCTTTGCAGCGAGTCTTCAAGATGAAATTAAACAAATACCTGCACCAGGTGCCGGTTTAATCAGGCTTGCAAGAATATGTGGGACAGCGGGTCGCTGGCAGCAACAGCTTGTTTCATCTGGCAAGCACCAGACCAGCCTGGCCCAGGGGCCGGGCTGCCGGAGTAGGAAAACTCTCGAAACCCATCAAAGGTAAAGGTATGTGTTGACAAGACGCGCACAGCCAACGCCAGCCCCAAAAAAGGCGAACTGCTGGCATGGGAGCTGGAGACGTGACAGTGATCTCATCTTTCTCAGGTCTGACCAGAGAGAGGGAGATGTAGCCTGAGTCACTCTGAGCCCTTGTGAACTTTGTCCACCAGATGGCTGGCAGGTGCCCCATGCCAGCTAAGCACCAAACACAAATGCCAGCAGAGCTTGCAAGATGATGGCAGCAACACTTATACCACTTTTCTGAAATACATTGTGTGACACTCTGCTGTTTTCCTTGTGGGAAACAGAAGGTGTCTCAGCCGCAACATTCCTTGGTAGTAGAAAGAATTCTTTGGGCTCTGTGTTTGGATTCGTGAATGGGGTGTGCAAGAAATCTCAGTGTGGTAAAGATGTTTCTAATGGTGTTGCATTCCTTCTCCAGAAATTCACAGCTGCACCCTATTGGCTTTAGTCTTAAGATCAATCCTTTTAAGATACCACACTTGTTTTTATAATAATCGGAATAATAGCGTACCAGGTCATTTTTTAGTAGGTTAAACTTTAGGAATTCTTGTTTGATAAGATTAGCTTCAAGAACGGGAAAAGTGTCTTGTTCTTTTTCTAGTGTATATTGAATAGAGAGCTTCACCACACTGAAGTTCTTGGAATTCTCTAGGCTGAATCGTCGAAGTGTGAAAATGTTATAGAAATGCTCAGCCTCTAGGGATTCCATGTAGATATTTGCAAGAACTGCACTGATGTAAGATCCCATTGCCATGACAAATTTCTGTTTGAAAGGTCTGGAATCATCATCTTGTGTAGGTCTCTGATTTGTTCCGTGGGCTCTCTAGTGAGCAGTGAGGTGACATCCAAGATGGCAAATTTTTTTTTATTTCTCTTTAGCAGGTATTCTGATTCTCTTCAGAAGGTCTTCTGAATGTCGTAAGTGGGCATTGCTGATGGTTTCTAGAAGAAGCTTAGATGTGTGATTGGCGAATGTAGCTGCTAAAGTGTGGAGTGCACTGCTGATTTCAGATAATGTAGCGCTAATGGGGATGTTAGATTTGTGTCTTTTATAAACCATACATATTGGCCGGTTTGTGGCTAGAAAGATGGTAGCAAGTTTCATACTTTGTTCAGACTTGCTGAAAATCCGGCATGTATTGGTAAATAATAACTTAGTGACTTAATCAATATTTGGGTAAGGAATCTGTGGTGCTGTTGTCCAGGAGTTCGATTATATTTTTATCCTAGGTGATAATGTCTATGATGAAGATTCGTCCTCCTTTGTCAGCAGCGCTAATTCTAGTGAGTGTGCAGTGGACGAAGTTCCTGAAGCCACAGTGTAGCGTGTTAGGAAGTGTGGATTGAGGGTTTCCTAGTCGCTACAATAGTTGCATGTGCTAAATGTATTTTCTACTTGTGTTTGTGAATTCCTATGATGAATTTAAAGCCTTAAGGTTAAGGAGTCTGCTTCGGTGTTGGACAAGGTTTTCCTGGATATGGTTTGGATGATATCTGGCCTGTTTATATTCTTCCATGAGTTGTTTGTGCAGAGGAAGTTGCATTTCTGTTCCAATTTCCGTTTATGGTCCTTAATTGCTCTGGATATCTCATGTCTGTTGTTTTCCATTATTGGTCTCTCCAAAGTATAACGGGGTTGAAGTTCGTTGTTGCATGCAGGGTGGAATGCTTCTTTGGCTTTAACGGTGAAAGTTGAATTACATTAAATCCCGAAATGGGTTGAGTTTCAACCCATGGCAAGCCAGTCCTACAACTAGCAGGCCAGTACGCTGTCTTCATCCTTCTAGATAGATCTAGAGAGACAGAGGAAAGAGGTGTTCAAAGTGGGTGAGATTTGCAGGTAGAATATGAGTGCGGTCATATCCTCAATGCATTTCTACAGAAAACTGTTTCTATTTGAAGACTACAGACTTAAGAATTACATGACATATCCTCTGGGTCAGGCTTCGTAGTATTGTAACTCCATTAGGGACATCTTCTCAACACTCAGGTTTCCTTTACACTTCATTCACGATTACAGAAACAGAGCCCTAAGAAGTTTTTCTGCTCTGAAGGAAGACACTGACTTCGACGACAAATGCCTCGTTTTTCTCAAAGGGAAAACAGCTGACATCGTCATGCAGCCCTTTCCGATTTTTTTTTTTTCCGTCAACACCTCTAGCACCATCAGACCTAACAAGACTGAGACACATATCCAACATCTCCCATGTGGGGTATGTGACAAAAAGTAAATAGTTGAAACCTCTCGTGCTCCTAGCACCGGGATTCAGGAACATCAGTGCGTGTACGACACAACACCAACACGTGTTATCCACAGGGACAAACTAGCTCACCAAACATAGAGGAAGAATGCCAAGAGATAAAACTCATAATATCTAGTGGCGGCATTAATCAACACTCATCATACCATCGAGATGAACCAGTGTGTTTTCAGTGTGGCTTAAATCCTTGCACACAAACAATACTACAGAAACCAACTCAACCAGCCAACACTTCCACAAAATTAGCAGATGTACATCTGCATTTGCCGGTAGTCATTCTCTTATATCGTTTGTGTTAACTTGATGAAGCTCTGTATAGAGCGAAATGATAGGTTAGGTTAGGTAAGGTTCGTCAGGAAACAGGACAATTGTTTCCTGACGTGGGTCTTAGTCATATGATGACCGGCAGCTGAAGTTTTTGGTCATCCGAGAGAGGCCTTCTGCTGGCTTACCGGTCCACCCCTATAAAAATTATGGTCATATTTCCTATTAGGAATTATATTATAATAGCGAAACGTTGTTACAATGAAAGGTTGCTCTGCTTGTTACAATGAAAGGTCGCTCTGCTCCTGTGTATTTTCCTTGTTAATGTCGGGAATTATGCTGCTCTATCCTCGCGCGCGCTTGTGCGTGTTATCATTTTGTCCTAGGTACATGTCGATTAGACACTAGGCCTGTTGTATATGCGTTCGTGCGTGTGCGCATGTGTGTGCGTGTGCGTGCGTGCGTGCATGTGCATGTTTGTGCGTGCGTGCGTGCGTGCATGTGCATGTTTGTGTGCGTGTGTGTGTACATAGGTACGTACGTACGTACTCACGGGTTTCAGAAGTCGAGTCTCAACTCCTGGCAGCAAATGGATCCATTTTTTCCTCGCTTCGTGAGTGCTATCATACCTATGCTTAAAACTGTGTAAAGACTGTGCCTCTCCCACTTTGTTTCAAAGCTATTCCACTTCCCACCACCTTGAGGCTGAAGAAATACTTCCTGATATTCCAGTAACTCATTTGTGATTTTGACTTTTGATTGTGCCCTCTTGTGCCTGTTTCCCGCATCTCGAACATTCCGTCCTTGTCCACACTATCTGTTTCTCTCAGAATTTTGTATATAGTTTTAATGTCTTTGCATTTTCTTCTGTCCTCCAATACCATGAAGTTTAGCTATTTGTCTCTCCTGTTGTGTGTGTGTGTGTGAACTCAATTGTGGTTGCAGGGGTCGATTCATAGCTCCTGGCCCAGCCCCTTCACTGGTCGCTACTGGGTCATTTCCCTCCCTGCTCCGTGAGCTTTATCATACCTCCACTACATCACTCTCCAGACTATTCCACATCCTGACAACTCTGTGACTGAAGAAATACTTCCTAATATCCCTGTGACTCATCTGAGTCTTCAACTTCCAATTGTAAACCCTTGTTGGCGTGTCCCTTCTCTGAAACATCCTGTCCCTGTCCACCTTGTCGATTCCTCTCAGTATTTTATATATTGTTATCATGTCCATCCTGTCCTCCAGTGTCGCCAGGTCGATTTTCCTCTCGTAGGACATACCCCTTAACTCCGGGATTAGTCTCGTTGCAAACCTTTGCACTTTCTCTAATTTCCTGATATGCTTGGCCAGGTGTGGGTTCCAAACTGGTGCTGCATACTCCAATATAGGCCTGATGTACATGGTGTACAGAATCCACAACGACTCCGTATTGAGATGTCGGAATGCTATTTTTTTATTTGCTAGTCGCCCGTATGCCGCAACAGTTTTGGTTGATGTGCACCTCAGATGTGTTCGGTGTTATACTCACCCCAAGATCATTTCCCTTGACTTAGGTTTGTAGTCTTTGGACCCCTAGACTGTATTCTGTCTGCGTTCTTCTTTGCCCTTTCCCGATCTTCATGACTTTGCTCTTGGCGGGGTTGAACTCCAGGAGCCATTTGCAGAACCAGGCCTCTAGCCTGTCCAGATCCCTTTAAAGTCCTGTCTGGTTCTCCTCCGATTGAATTCTCCTCATTAACTTGACATAGTCTACAAACAGACACACTTCTGAGTCTATTCCTTCTGTCATGTCATTCACAAATACCAAAAACAGCACCGGCCCTAGGACTGACCCCTGTGGAATGCCGCTCGTCACAGGCGCCCACTCCGACACCTCTTCGCATACCATGACTCGCTGATACCTTCCTGTCGGATATTCTGATCCGTTGCATTGCCTTCAATGCAACGGATCCTCCAGCTTTTGCACTAACCTCTTGTGTGGAACTGTCAAAAGACTTCTTACAGTCCAAGAATAGGCAATCTACTCACCCTTCTCTCTCTCTCTTGTCTTACTGCTCTCACCTTGCCTTAGAACTCCAGTAGGTTTGTGACACAGGATTGTGTGTGTGTGTGTGTGTGTGTGTGTGTGTGTGTGTGTGTGCGTGCATGCATGTGTGTATGTATAATATATAGTATATATATATATATATATATATATATATATATATATATATAAATATATATATATATATATATATATATATACACTCAAATGCTGACACACACACACACACACACTCAAATACTGATACACACACACAATCACAAACACACATCACAAACGACCACACAGAAATACATTCTGTGGTAACTGAAAAAAATAGGTTGCCAGAGAACAGGACTGAAAACCAGGGGACTGGAGGATGTGGCTGGGAAGGAAGATTGGGTAGCAGAGCTCATGAAAAGGGAACAAGAGTGGGGAAGGAAGATAGAAGAGCTTAGCAAAAAAGTGGAGTAGAGGATAGCTGCAGAGAGCAAGAAATGGGAGCTACAAGTCACAGTAGCAGAGGTTAGGATACAGAGCTTAGAAGAGGAACTGAAAAATCTGAAACAGTCTAATGAGCCAAAGAGCAGTATGGGCATGAAATCAGAAACTGCTACATCAGTCACAAACAAGGGGACTGTAGGGAACAAAGGAGTTGAACTGTATGCAGAGGCCCTATCAGACCACTGTGGAGCCCGGGAAAAAAAGAGGAGCACACCAGGAACAATCGAGGGAACTGTAGAAAATGAAAGGGCTAAGCTATATGCAGAGGCCCTGACAGACCACAGCAGTGCCCAGGAAAAGCTGAGAAGGGAAAATGACAGACCACTGGTCATATCGACAACAGATAGAGAAGAGACTGAAGAAAGCAAAGCTGCAATGTAGGCAACTAAATCGAATCAGGGGATACAAAGGGAAATGCAATGGGAGAATGAAAGAGGCCAGTCTTTGTTTATGAATTCCAGGAAGTTGAAGGGGAAACTTACAAAGCAAGAAGATGAGGGGGAAAAGCGATTGAAATTATAGTGAAAGAAATAGGAGAGAACGAGATGACCCAGCTGGCAAATTTTCTGATAATAGGGGGGTTTGCAAGAGGAAGAAACCAGTCTGTCAAAGTGATTTTCAATGCAGAATCTCCTACTCGAAACTGGAGAAAGCACTACTAAGGGACATATCAGCATACCGGACGGTGTACCTCGACCGCTACAGAACACGTGAAGAAAGGCAGAATCAGGGAGACATTTCCAGACATAACACTCACAGAAACTCAACTTACCAGGATGATAACAGACGCACTCTTTCCACCCAAATATCAGATCCTCAGGAAAGATAGAGAGAGCAGACGCAAAGGAGGAGTTGCACTGCTCATTAAAAACCGGTGGGGATTTGAAGAAATAGAAGGAATGGGCGAAAGGGACTTCATAGGAACAATTCAGTCTGAGGGCGCTAAGGCGGTAAGCCATTGATGTGCAACCTGCCACAGAACTGCAGAAGGTCAAGAGAAGAATATGAAGAGAGCAACAGAGCAATAGTGGACACACTAGCTGAGTTGGCCAGAAGAGCTCACACAGGTAGAGCAGTTACTAGTTATGGTTGATTTCAATCACAAGGAGATCGACTGGGAAAACCTGGAGCCACATGGGGGTCTCGAAACATGGAAAGCCAAGATGATGGATGTGGTACTGGAAAACCTCATGCATCAACATGTTAAGGACACTACCAGAGAGAGGGGTGAGGATGAACCAGCAAGACTGGACTTAGTATGCACGTTGAGTAGTTCAGACATTGAGGACATCACATACAAAAGGCCCCTCAGAGCTAGTGATCACGTGGTTCTGAGCTTTGAGTTACAAGTGGAGATGGTAGCAGGAATAGGAAGGGAAAAGCCAAACTACAAAAGAAGGGACTACACAGGCATGAGGAACTTTCTGCAAGAGGTTTAGTGGGAAAGAATTGGTGGGAAAATCAGTAAACGAAATGATGGACTACGTGACAAAATGCAAGGAGGCAGAGGAGAGGTTCGTTCTCAAGGGCAACAGAAATAATGGAAAGACCAGAACAAGCCCTTGGTTCACCCAAAGGTGTAGAGAGGCAAAAACAAAGTGCACTAGAGAATGGAAAAAGTACAGAAGACAAAGGACCCAGGAAAATAAAGAGATCAGTTGATGAGCCAGACACGAATATGCACAGATGAGGGAGGCCCAGCGGCAATATGAAAACGACATTGCATCGAAAGCAGCTGTGCCAGCCAGAGCACAGAGGTATCAGTGGTGGGTGTTAGTTATTCCTGTGTGTGTGTGTGTCTGTGTGTATGTGCTCACCTAGTTGTGGTTGCGGGGGTCGAGTCACAGCTTCTGGCCCCACCTCTTCAACTGGCTGCTACCCGGTCACTCTTCCCGCTCCGTGAGCTTTATCATACCTATTCTTAAAGCTATGTATGGATCCTGCCTCCACTACATCACTACCCAGGCTATTCCACTTCCTGACAACTCTGTGACTGAAGAAATACTTCCTAACATCCCTGTGGTTCATCTGAGTCTTCAACTTCCAACTGTGTACTCACCTCACCTAGTTGTACTCACCTAGTTGTGGTTGCAGGGGTCGAGACATAGCTCCTGGCCCCGCCTCTTCACTGGCCGCTATTGGGTCACTCTCCCTGCGCCATGAGCTTTATCATACCTCTTCTTAAAGCTATGTATGGAACCTGCCCCCACTACATCGCTTCCCAAGCTATTCCACTTCCCGACCACTCTGTGACTGAAGAAATACTTCCTAACATCCCTGTGATTCATCTGAGTCTTCAACTTCCAACTGTGTCCCCTTGTTGCTGTGTCCCATCTCTGGAACATTCTGTCTCTGTCAACCTTGTCAATTCCTCTCAGTATTTTATATGTCGTTATCATGTACCCCCTATCTCTCCTGTCCTCCAGTGTCGTCAGGTCGATTTCCCTTAACCTCTCCTCGTAGGACATACCCCTTAGCTCCGGGACTAGTCTTGTTGCAAACCTTTGCACTTTCTCTAGCTTCTTTACGTGCTTGGCTAGATGTGGGTTCCAAACTGGTGCTACATACTCCAATATGGGCCTAACATACACAGTGTACAGGGTCCTGAACGATTCTTTATTAAGATGTCGGAATGCTGTTCTTAGGTTTGCTAGGCGCCCGTATGCTGCAGCAGTTATTTGGTTGATGTGGGCCTCAGGAGATGTGCCTGGTGTTATACTCACCCCAAGATCTTTTTCCTTGATTGAGTTTTGTAGTCTCTGGCCCCCTAGACTGTACTCCGTCTGTGGTCTTCTTTGCCCTTCCCCAATCTTCATGACTTTGCACTTGGTGGGGTTGAACTCCAGGAGCCAATTGCTGGACCAGGCTTGCAGCCTGTCCAGATCCCTTTGTAGTTCTGCCTGGTCCTCGTCCGATTGAATTCTTCACATCAACTTCACATCATCTGCAAACAGGGACACTTCGGAGTCTATTCCTTCCGTCATGTCGTTCACAAATACCAGAAACAGCACCGGTCCTAGGACTGACCCCTGTGGAACCCCACTCGTCACCGGCGCCCACTCTGACACCTCGCCACGTACCATGACTCGCTGCTGTCTTCCTGACAGGTATTCCCTGATCCATTGTAGTGCCTTCCCTGTTATCCATGCCTGGTCCTCCAGCTTCTGCACTAATCTCTTGTGTGGAACTGTGTCAAACGCCTTCTTACAGTCCAAGAATATGCAATCTACCCACCCCTCTCTCTCTTGTCTTACTGCTGTCACCCTGTCATTGAACTCCAGTAGGTGTGTGACACAGGATTTCCCGTCCCTGAAACCGTGTTGGCCGTCGATGATAAGCTCATTCCTTTCTAGGTGTGTGTGTGTGTGTGTGTTCGTGGACTGGGGTGAGGCTGACTAAAGAATGGTTGGCTTATAACTGTTCATATAACTGGGGTGAAGTGGACTTTACAAAGAGTGTTGCTATAACTTGTGTGGAGGGGTAAGGGGTGACTACGTTGGCTTCACCAAGACTGATAATCGTAGGCCTAGCACTCCGCCTCGGAATTGTCCTCATTCTAACTTTCCCTTCAGTTCCCTTTGTTATGCAAATTCTCCCTCTCACGTCAATAGTGCCAGCACGTTATGCGACACAAGGTGTCCATTACGCTAAAACAACATTAAAAAGTGTCGCCATTCATCCAGTACAGATTTACTCTCCCCATCCTCTCTCTCTCTCTCTCTCTCTCTCTCTCTCTCTCTCTCTCTCTCTCTCTCTCTCTCTCTCTCTCTCTCTCTCTCTCTCTCTCTCTCTCTCTCTCTCTCTCTCCTCTCTCTCTCTCTCCTCTCTCTCTCTCTCCTCTCTCTCTCTCTCTCTCTCTCTCTCTCTCTCTCTCTCTCTCTCTCTCTCTCTCTCTCTCTCTCTCTCTCTCTCTCTCTCTCTCTCTCTCTCTCTCTCTCTCTCTCTCTCCTCTCTCTCTCCTCTCTCTCTCTCTCTCTCTCTCTCTCTCTCTCTCTCTCTCTCTCTCTCTCCTCTCTCTCCCCCTCTCTCTCCTCTCTCTCTCTCTCTCTCTCTTCTCTCTCTTCTCTCTCTCTCTCTCTCTCTCTCTCTCTCTCTCTCTCTCTCTCTCTCTCTCTCTCTCACACACACACACACACACACACACACACACACACACACACACTTTGCAACTAAGATTTTTATTATTGTGTATTCGTACATTATTTTCATACTTTCTCTTACAAGATTGAAGTTTTCTTTATTTCCTTAAGCATTTTATTAAAAAAATCTAAAGAACTTTCTCATGTTTGCTACATTGATTTCGATTTAGTTTACGTCACGGACTTCTACACCCATCTTGTGTGCCTTAGTGTCATTTAAATGAGTAAGCAGGTAATGTTATGGTCATGTGAAGTTTTAAACCTATAGGAGTCTGTCCTGCCGGGGTTCTATGAGGCTTCTTGTCACCCCTAGGCTGACCACTGATAACCCCCGACACCACTTAAGTTTTCTTCCACAGCCCAGTAGCACTTTCCCGCCACTTAAATTCAAAATAAATAACAGAAATTAAAATGGAGAAATTAATAAATTGAATCCAGTTATTTATTCAATGGTTTGGGAATTTACAATTACTCTTTTGTGTTCCACTTAGAAGAAAAGGCTACTTGAAGGAGCAGTGGTGCTTTGTGTCGATGATTTATTAAACAATAGTGAAAAAATGAAACTCGTAATTTTCTAGTGGAATATAACTTACACTTAATATAGTCCACTACAGTACATTTACACACTTTTTTACTTTAGCTTTCTGTGACAGCCACGGTTATAGCTCGTCCTGTCTGTCTTTTCACCCTGAAGTCTCCTGCACTTCTCTGGCAAGCTCCTGCTGCCTGATTCTCTCTCTCTTTACTCCATGTTAGCTGGGACCCCTCTCTCATGTTAGCACACATCTCCTCCCCATACCGGTCGTTACACAACGGCAGAGATGCCCCTTCAGCGATGCCCTCCTTTCAGAGACACCCCCTTCAGAGGTGCCCCTTCAGACACACTCCCCTTCAAGGGCACCCCTTCATGGACACTTCCTTCAGGGGCACTCCTTTAGGAACACACCTTCATGGATATCCCCCTTCATGGATACCCCCTTCATGGATGCCCCCTTCATGCATGCCCCTTAATGGTTATCCCCTTCATTGATACCCACTTTCTGAGACACCCCCTTCTGAAACACCCTCCTCATGAGACACCCCCCTCATGAGACACCCCCTTATGAGACACCCCCTTATGCGACATCCCCTTATGAGACACCTTATGAGACACCCCTTATGAGACACCTCCTTATGAGACACACCCCTATGAGACACCTCCTTATGAGACACCCCTTATGAGACACCCCTTATGCGACACCCCTTATGAGACACCTTATGAGACACCTCCTTATGAGACACACCCCTTATGAGACACCCCCTTATGAGACACCCCCTTATGAGACACCCCTTATGAGACACCCCCTTATGAGACACCCCCTTATGAGACACCCCCTTATGAGACACCCCTATGAGACACCCCCTTATGAGATACCCCCTTCTGAGATACCCCCTTCTGAGATGTCCCTTCAGAGATGTCCCTTCAGAGATGCCCCTTCAGAGAGAGCCTTTCACCCAAATGGGAGAGTTGAGGTAACATCAGCAGTTCTTAAAGGTTAACTTAATAAGTTACCACTGCTGACTTGCAACATAACTTCCCCCTTTTTTCTCCTGAAAAAAAATATCAAAGTTAGGAGAATCTAAGTGCACTGTACTGGACGTTGATATTGCAAGTAATATTCGCTCCAGTGTATTTTAGGATCTCTTTTTCTCAGAGGATTGTTATAAATCTTTGTTATAAACTTCATACTTTCATTATTAGTGTAACACATGATTGTATTTCTTGATGAATAGTTGTAATTTTTTTCCAGTATAATTTCCATGTTATTTGATGTACTTATATTGTGGGACCAGAGTGGTGGGACACTCAGGTGGTGAGGTAGTTCTCATAACTTGGTATTTAAAATGATTATCACTCAACTTTATTTCATGATATTCATACATCACATATTACATATACCCACTAATAGGTAAGTTTAAGAAAAATACGGAATTCTTATTGATAAAAGAGTGAAATTAGCTTGTAATAAGGCTATTTAGTGTTTAAATATTTTTTTTAAGCTCATTGCTTTGTTAACTAACAAAGTCTAGCTTTTATTATATCTAAATTATTTTTAAAAATATATACAATATGCTTCAGTGAAAAGCTGGGAATGCATGAAAAATGATACCACTGTTTTAGAAGAATAAAAAGTAATTACTGAAGTGACTTGAGGGAAGTACCTGTAATATACATGTGGCAGGTTTCTAGAATTTTTCTACCCTCTCATATTGGCCGAAGGCCAAATTTTTCTGTTGATTGCCCTTTCAACAAGACTGTTGCTGTTGGTGGTCCAATGCTCCATATAGCTGTCATGGCATGGTTAATCAGCCACTTGCAGGTAATGATCAAGTTTTTTCCTGAGATTTCTACACTTGTTTCGGCAGTAATTCTGATATCTGCTGGTAGCAGGTTAAACAGTCTAGGTCCATGGATGCTGAAACAGTGCTTTCGTATTGTACCCATAGCGATCCTGCTCTTTATAGGGTCTCTTTTTACACTTCCTCCCACATCTCTAACTTCTGTAAGTTGTTTTGGTATTGTGTAGATTTTTGACTAGACCCTCAAGTATCTTCCATGTATATATTATCAGGAATCTGTTCCTTTTTCTCTCCAGAGAGTGCATTCCAAGTACCTTGAGGCATTCCCAATATTTAAATGCATTAATGGGGGTGAATACAGGCGGTAAACGTTATCTGTACCTATTCCAGCTCTGATATCTCTCCTGCCTTGAGTGGAATAGTCAACGCAGGACAATATCCTAGACGAGAGAACACGAGTGATTGGAATAGTGTCACCAGTAACGGTGATTATTCTTTAAGATAAGCTTTGTGTTTGTCTTATTTTAGCTACGTAGTTTTATGAATTAAGGTGGTTTCAGTTTTGTATCATAATTCTAGCACTTGTATTAAAAACGTTAATGCTTGTCTTCGATCAAGAGAGAGGAGAGGAAAATTAAATAGTAAAAACAGAGAAAATAACTATCAAGAAATTCAGAGAGGGAGAAAGACAGACAGACAACCACGGAAATACAGAGATAACAGAGAACACCAGAAAAACAGGTAAAAACATAGAAAAAGTATTAATAAAAACGAGAAAAATGTTTATTTCTGGCTCTGAATATCAAATGAAAACACACACTAACGACATATCCGAAACAAAACAAAAATGAACTAGCCGTTCTTTGTGAAGGTTGGTGTAAAACATTATAGACCGGGTAGAAGGATGACGCTAACTTCACACACAACACATTACGCACAACATGATGCAACACCTTCCTTAACTAGTCACAGGTGTCACCTGAAATGACCTGCTCACATACCTGGGTAACATGGTATTAGAATGCATAGAATATGGGCAAAATTTCCATGAAATGTTAAACTTCACATCATGTCTGAGATCGGGCCGCGGGGGCGATGACCCCCCTTCCGGGGAAGGATTCTTCTGGTGTCCTTTAAGATCATTCCTGGCAAGCCTGAATGCGTTGTTAGCACCAACAGCCTGACAGGTCAGGCCTGCAACCAGGCAGCTCATTCTCACACCAAGAGTTGAGATTCGAACGTTGCGCATTTTTTCCCGGCCACCTCGTTGCCAGACGTATCGAGACAGGTTTTTGTAGTTTGCTTATTTATGAGTAAAATATACGTTGCTTTTTTTAGGTTTATGTAACTTAATCTAAAGTACATAAACCATTTTATTCTAACTTTAAATAAAGAAAATAGTACTCAAGGACATAAGGAAAATAGTACTCGAGGACATAAGGAAAATAGTACTCGAGAACATAAGGAAAATAGTACTCGAGAACATAGGGAAAATAGTACTCGAGAACATAGGGAAAATAGTACTCGAAAACATAGGGAAAATAGTACTCGAAAACATAAAGAAAATAGTACTCGAGAACATAAGGAAAATAGTACTCGAGAACATAAGGAAAATAGTAATCGAGAACATAAGGAAAATAGTACTCTACAACATGAGGAAAATAGTACTCGACAACATGAGGAAAATAGTACTCGACAACATGAGGAAAATAGTACTCGACAACATGAGGAAAATAGTACTCGACAACATGAGGAAAATAGTACTCGACAACATGAGGAAAATAGTACTCGACAACATGAGGAAAATAGTACTCGACAACATGAGGAAAATAGTACTCGACAACATGAGGAAAATAGTACTCGACAACATGAGGAAAATAGTACTCGACAACATGAGGAAAATAGTACTCGACAACATGAGGAAAATAGTACTGGAGAACATGAGGAAAATAGTACTGGAGAACATGAGGAAAATAGTACTGGAGAACATGAGGAAAATAGTACTGGAGAACATGAAAATAGTACTGGAGAACATGAGGAAAATAGTACTGGAGAACATGAGGAAAATAGTACTGGAGAACATGAGGAAAATAGTACTCGACAACATGAGGAAAATAGTACTCGACAACATGAGGAAAATAGTACTCGACAACATGAGGAAAATAGTACTCGACAACATGAGGAAAATAGTACTCGACAACATGAGGAAAATAGTACTCGACAACATGAGGAAAATAGTACTCGACAACATGAGGAAAATAGTACTCGACAACATGAGGAAAATAGTACTCGACAACATGAGGAAAATAGTACTCGACAACATGAGGAAAATAGTACTCGACAACATGAGGAAAATAGTACTCGACAACATGAGGAAAATAGTACTCGACAATATGAGGAAAATAGTACTCGACAACATGAGGAAAATAGTACTCGACAACATGAGGAAAATAGTACTCGACAACATGAGGAAAATAGTACTCTACAACATGAGGAAAATAGTACTCTACAACATGAGGAAAATAGTACTCTACAACATGAGGAAAATAGTACTCTACAACATGAGGAAAATAGTACTCTACAACATGAGGAAAATAGTACTCGAGAACATAGGAAAATAGTACTCGAGAACATAAGGAAAATAGTACTCGAGAACATAAGGAAAATAGTACTCTAGAACATAAGGAAAATAGTACTCGAGAACATAAGAAAAATAGTACTCGAGAACATAAGAAAATAGTACTCTAGAACATAAGGAAAATAGTACTCGAGAACATAAGGAAAATAGTATTCAAGGACATAGTTGAAGGGCTAAGAAAATGAGGTTTATATTCCGTGTCAAAAAACTGACATTGTAAAAAGAAAATGCTTTAAACCAGGAGGCCAGGTCTGGGACCTCGCCGCAGGCCAGGTCTGGGACCTCGCCGCAGGCCAGGTCTGGGACCTCGCCGCAGGCCAGGTCTGGGACCTCGCCGCAGGCCAGGTCTGGGGCCTCGCTGCGGGCCAGGTCTGGGGCCTCGCTGCGGGCCAGGTCTGTGGCCTCGCTGCGGGCCAGGTCTGGGGCCTCGCCGCAGGCCAGGTCTGGGACCCCGCTGTGGGGTAAACACACTAATGTGATCAGTATTAGAGAGTACAATATACAGTATTTAAAAAAAAAATCTGAAATACTGTATTCCTTAAGCCATAATATACTTTTTTCATGGATTTCTCGGTATATATAAGAAATTTTTCCGGCACTAAGGCAGCAACAGCCTGGGTGGTCAGGCAAGCACCAGACGAGCCTGGCCCAGGCCGGGCTCCGGGAGTAGAAAAACTCTCGAAACTCATCAAAGGTAAAGGTATATCACAGGTATCTCGCCGTGTCATTTACGGATAAAAATTAAATCGTCTTGGTTGAGGACAACGTATCTCCATCTTCCGTCCCTCCATCTTCCGTCCCTCCATCTTCCGTCCCTCCATCTTCCGTCCCTCCGTCTTCCTCCCTCCCCCTCAATTCTCCCCGATATACTGTAGGTAAATTGGAATGTATTCCGAACATTACTAAGCTTAGAAGAACTATTAGACAATTTTATAGTGACCCAAACTCAGTAGTTAATTCAAATTAGTGGTGAGGGGGAGAGAAAGACAGATATATATATATTAGAGAAAGATATAGAGTGAGTGTCAGAGCCAGTCAGTCAGTAGCTCAGTGTTCACAAGTCTTCTACGCCGAACTCAATTTCAACTTGCGGTCTCTGTCATCAAAGATTCAAAACAGATTTATGCTGTGGTAGGTTTGGTTCGCTTTTTTGCGTTTGTGTTTGATTTTTTTTTTACCTCTGCTGGTTCTCTGTGAATATTAATGAATAATTGTTTAAAAACTGGTATTTTTTTATGTTGGTAGTGTGGCGTTTTGATTCATTAAGTTGTTTACGTTTGTAATATGCACACATGGAAAAAATTTATCGTTCTTGATTAATAATTTTCCTCTCTCTCTCTCTCTCTCTCTCTCTCTCTCTCTCTCTCTCTCTCTCTCTCTCTCTATCTCTCTCCTTCCCTCCCGCTCTCTTCCTCTCCTTGTTTTTACACAGGGTTTGACAAGGTTAGGTTAAGGATCCCTAACTTTATTGACAAGCTAAGAGCTGTTACCTACATCAGCTCATTTGAAAGCATTTTTATTCTTATGAAACATATAACTAGGGAACAGGATGAAGCTGGAGCCATCTGTGGGCCATCATTTTCATTTGATCAACTGACTTTATCTCGTTGACATCATTATGCTGTACGAATGTGTTACAGACTAAATGATCTCAGATGAAGTGATGTTCTGGAGAAGGATACAGCCAGAGTGAAGTTGCTGCTTTCTGCCCGTCTTGTGGTATAGAAGCTTGCTTCTCGCTGTCCTCGAAGTGGAGCCAAGTGTGGTACTTTGACAATGTTGGCCTTGTACATAACAGTAAGGCTGCCCACATCCCTCCTTTGTTGAAGGCTCTGCTGAAATGACACATCTATCCAGGATGGGTCCAGGCGAGAGATGAGACGTCTTGCTCTGTTCTCTACTCTGTCACGCAGTCGCAGATGATAGGGGGGGGGGCAGGCAAACCAAGAAAGTGGAGCATACTCAAGGTGTGAGTGTACTTGTGCCTCATACCGAATCTTGCAACCCCTACTGTCAAGCAGATTGCAAGATTTACAACGTGGTTCTTCATGGTCAGTTTGGAGTCAAATTTCACCCCAAGAATATCAACTTCTTCCCCAGGTACCAACACACTCCCATTCATACTTACTACTGCTCCGGCATTGCCATCATGGTGCCTAGAAACCATCATTTGCGTTTTCTCAGGTGCAAATGTTACCTGCCGTCGGTTTCCCCAAGCTGATATAGCTCTTAGATGATTGATGTAGCTTAGAGCAGCTGGCATTTCTTCTCTTGGATAAGTAAATGCCAGAGTACAATCGTATGCATATGCATGGGATTCTGTGATGAGATAAAGAAGGTCATTGAAGTAGACATTCCATAACAATGGTCCAAGCACACTTACTTGTGGAACACTTGCCCCAATAGGATGTCTTGCTGATTCTGTTCCATTGAGAACTACCCTTAGAGATCTACCATGAAGGAAATCACTTATGAGACATAGCGTAGAGCCTGCAGTTCCCAGTGCTTGCAGTTTTGCCAAGAGGCTCTGGTGCCTCACTCGGTCGAAAGCACCAGCAATGTCCAGTGCTACCACACAGCTGACTTTGGATTCGTCCAGTGACTGGTTCCATTTAGTTGAGAGGTGGTTTAGCGCTTCTATTTGATTATAATAATAATAATGTGGAAAGAGGCGAATGTAGTTCCTGTTCACAAAAAAGAAGAGCAATAGCAGAAATCAGCAACTACAGACCAGTGTCACTTCTGTCAGTCACTGGCAAGATCCTTGAGACAATAATCTCACGCCAAATTACAGAGTTTTTTGACTGCCACTTACTACTTTGTGACCGTCAATATGGCTTCAGGAAAGGATACTCTGATGCTAATCTGTTGTTAAGCCTGTCCACTAAGTGGCACCAGTCACTGGATAAATCATAAGTCAGCTGTGTGGTAGCTCTGGACATTGCTGGTGGCGCCAGGGCCTCTTGGCAAAAGTGCAAGCACTGCGAATTGCAGGCTCTACACTGTCTCCTCAGTGATTACCTTCAAGGTAGATCTCTCCGTGTAGTTCTCAAGAGGACAAAGTCAGCAAGACATCCTGCTGGGGCAAGTGTTCCACATGGAAGCGTGCTTGGGCCATAACAATGGCCCAAGCACGCTTCCATGACCTTCAGTGACCTCCTTCATCTCATCCCAGAATCCCATACGTATGCAGACGACTGTACTCTGACATTTACTTATCCAAGAGAGGAAATGCGAGCTGTTCTAAGCTACATCAATCACCAGCTAAGAACTATATCAGCCTGGGGAAACCGATGGCAGGTAACATTTGCTCCTGAGAAAACACAAATGATGTTAGTCTCTAGGCACCAAGATGGTAATGCTGGAGCAGTAATAAGTATGAATGGGAGTGTTGTACCCGGGGACGAATTTGATATCCTTGGGGTGAAATTTGGCTCCAAACTGACCATGAAGAACCACGTTGTAAATCTTGCAAACAAGGCGGCCAGGAAGCTTACAGCACTTCGACGTACCTCGCATCTGCTAGACAGTAGAGGTTGCAAGATTCTTTACGAGGCACAAGTACTCTCACACCTGGAGTATGCTCCACTTTCCTTGGTTGCCTGCCCCCCATCTCATCTGCAACTTCTTAACAGAGTAGAGAACAGAGCAAGACGACTCATCTCTCGCCTGGACCCAACCTGGATAGATCTGACAATTTAGCAGAACTTTCAACACCGGAGGGAAGTGGGTGGCCTTACTGTTATGTCCAAGGCCAATATTGTCAAAGTACCACACTTGGCTCCACTCCGAGAACAGCGAGAAGTGAGCTTCTACACCACAAGATGGGCAGCAAGGAGCAACTTCGCTCTGGCTGTACACTTCTCCAGAACATCACTTCATGTGAGATCATTTGATTCCCAGGATGACTCGAGTCTGGAACATGTTCGTACAGCATAATCATATCAACGAGATAGTCAGTTGATCAAATGAAATTTCTGGCCCACACATGGCTTCAACTTCATCCTGTTCCCTATTTGTATGTTTCATAACACTAAAAAGACTTTTAAACGAGCTGATGTAAGTAACAGCTCTTAGCTTGTCAATAAAGTTAGGAATCCTTAACTTGTCAATAGCTTGTCAGTAAAGTTAGGAATCCTTTAACCTAACTTGTGTAAAAAAAATTGAAGACCTCAAAACAATCAGAGTATAAAGACCGCAGCTAGACCATATTATAAAGCGGAAGGAACATGTGAAAGACTTTTGAAATAATCATATTAGAAGATGTGCAAGTTAAAAAATCGCACATAAGGCAAATTCATTGGAGGCGAGGAAAATATCAGGGTGGATTATGAGGACTTTCTGTACCAAGAAGCAAGGTTAATATGGTACTTTTCATATCGTTTGTTCTCTCGTTGAATATCGCTTTGTGCTCACAACGCCTTTGAAGGCAGAAGAGATAGCGAGGTTGGAAAATGTAGAGAGAGGTCGTATACTTTCCATATAGTCAAACATCTGGACTATTAGGAATATCTCAAAGCACTTGGATTGATGCGTCTAATATGGAGAAGACATAGATATTTGAAAATATATACATGGAGGACACTTTGAGTACCTGGTCCCAAATCTACACACAGCTATGACAATTTACTGAAGTGAAAAATATGGGAGAAAGTGTGAAATAAATCCAATGAAAATTAAGTAAAAGATGTGGAAAAAGTGTAGGATAAACCCAGCCAAGGGTACAGTTAGAGAAGACTGCGTTAACATCCGTCATCCAAGACTTCAACATATAACCATTAGATATCAGAAATTTTCCCGCAACGAAAATAAAAGTTTTTAAGAAGCTGGGCAGCTGTTTCCTACAAGTGCCGGATCAACCGGGTTGTGATGACTGTGGGCCTGTCTGCCGGCCGCTTGCACAAACAGCCTGTTTGACTAGGCGGTCAACAGTGAAGCCTGACCTCAAGCCGGTCTGCGAATGTAGATCCCTTGATACCGTTGCCACTGCCAACTCAATCCTATATCATACCGCCCAGAGACCAGCAGAAGTACCTCTTTACGTACCTTTGGCTCGTCTGTCTTTTCATTATCTGCCTGTGTCTTCGTGTGCTGGCTCTCTTAATTCAATCTTTCCTTATCAATTCTCCTAGTATTGGCCAACAGGCCTGCTGCAGTGCTCCTCCTTTCTTATGTTCTTATAATCGTGTCTACCTAAGTCCTTTCCGTCAAGTTTGTCATGTTCATTCCTTTGGGCCTCATCAAACACTGCATCCCCCAAGTGAGAGTTCCACACACAAATCTATACTTAATAATGCGTATGCCCCATCTTCCTAGGAAGGGTATAAAATAATATACAAACTTTATTTGGTCGGGGAATATGTATGCAAATTTCTGTAAGACCGTGGTTCCTCCAGATATAGTTTCCTAAACCAAAATTTAAAATTCGAAAATAAGACAAGATTTATACATCTCGCAAAGTTACCCAAGTTTATTTAACTTAAAATTAAGTCGCCAAGTTATTCTCTTGGAGTTTTAAGTGCTTTCACATAATCTTTTCAAAGTTAATTGTATTGTAGCATTTGCATCTCAGAAATAAAAGTGGTAGTCTGCATGAAGAAAGAAGAAGAATGTTGTATATTGTTTAAAACAATGAGAAGCCTCTTGCTCTTTACCTATTGATGGCTTCGTGGTTCATGGCACAGTTGGTCGTGTCATATTCCAGGTATCATAGTTGATATGCCCGATCAGTCAAGCTATTTGTGGTAGCAGTATGCAGTCTTGATCAACCTGGCTAATGAGGAGCAGCCTGGAGGAACTTGCCAAGTGTCCTCATGAAAACAGTGATTGTTTTGAACTTTCTTTTACGTATGTATGAAGCTCAGAATTTTAAAATGTCCTTTATTATGTATCATGCCTGCGACATACCTCAGACCTGTTTAGAAACTTATTCAACTCATTGGTGACTGCTTGATAACGCAGCCTGTCGCTGCCAGCGGCTCACAGGCCGACATATACATCACTGCATACCTTGTCTCCCACTTTTTTTTACACCATATATTTTAGCCTTTCCTCGCCAAAATCAACATGAACAAAAGTAACAGAAAGTCATGATGGCAGAACGTACATGGGAGTGTGATCATACCAACCCGTGACAGCACACTGGCGCAGCGGTATCAGCAACGCACAAGAGATCAATATTTAAGAACAAAAAGGCGCAACACCGTTACTGGAACAATACACAAGTAACTCGCACGTAGGAGAGAGAAGCTTATAACGACGTTTCGGTCCGACTTGTACCATTTACAAGTCACACTAACAATATTTACACCGAGTCCAGTCTTCCTAGTTGCTTCTCCCTGCTAGTATTGACCTCCCGTAGAACAATATACCTACCTTAATTCTCATCTACCTGAAGGTCGTTACTAGGGGTCAGCGCCCCTGTGGCCCAGTCCTTGACCTTAACAAATGTATAAATATATCAGATAATGATATAACGAGGTTATCAGTAAACCTACGATTAACAAGATAACGAAGGTATAAGCAGACCTCCAGATGACCTAACGAAGTTATTTTCTGGAACATAATAATGAGTTATGACAACGAGGCCGCCGTGTGTCAGGTAAACAACCTAACAACCGAAGGAGGTCACACAAAACCTGGAGCGAGAGAGATGTATACGGACGGTTTCCATAGCAACAGAATAGCAACAGCTGCTGTAGTCAGAAAAACTCTATAACTGAAGAGCTGCTCTGCAACCGAACTTTGAGCCTGAAGAGCTCTGAAGAGATGTTAGTGAAGAGCTCTGAAGCTAAGCTCTTTACGTAAAGAGCTCTGAAGCTAAGCTCTTTACGTAAAGAGCTCTGTAAACGATCTTTAAACGTGAAGAGCTCTGCAGACAAGCTCTGTAATCGAATAGGTCTGAAGATGAATAGTTTCCGAAGAGCTCTACAGATAAGTTGTATAACCGAAGAGCTCTCCAAAAAGCTCTGTAACTGAATAGGTCTGCAAACAAGCTCTGTAACTCTCAGATGACCTATAAACAAGCTTTGTAACTCTCAAATGACCCATAAACAAGCTCTGTAGCTCTCAGATGACCCATAAACAAGCTCTGTAGCTCTCAGATGACCCATGAACAAGCTCTGTAGCTCTCAGATTACCCATAAACACGCTGTGTAGGTGTTGCATAAAGCTATGTAAGTAAAGATCTCTGCAAAGGAGCTCTATAGAAGTTCTGCAGACAGGCTCTACAACTAAAGTGAGCTACAAACAAGTTCTATGACAAGCCTGCAAAGAAGCTTTCTAAAAGGTCTACAAAAAAGCACTAGCTCAGAAAACTTGCAAACAAGCTCTATAGCAGGTCTGAAAACAAGCTCTATAGCAGGTCTGAAAACAAGCTCTGTATTAGGTCTGTAGACAAGCCTGGCCCAGACGGCTGCACGCTGTCTAACCTACGAACCACAGCCCGGCTGGTCAGGCACTGATTTGAGGAACTTATCCGGTTCCCTTTTAAAGAACGCCAGAGGGGACCTTTGACACTCGTGGAATCCTCTCTTAGTGTACTCGTCACGCCCCAGCTTTTTAGTGGAAGTATTTTGCACCGTCTGCCAAGTCTTTTATTGTCATTGGGAGTGATTATAGCGTTCAAGTTTGGTACCAGTCCCTCCAGGATTTTCCAGGTGCAAATTATTATGTACTTTTTTTTGCCTTCGTTCCAAGGAATACAGTTGTAGAAACTTGAACCGTTCCCAGTAGGTCAGATGCTTGTCTAAGTGTATACGGGCAGTGGAAGTTCTCTGTACGTCTTCCAGCTCAGCAATCTCTCCTGCCTTGAAAGGGGCACTCAGTATACAGCAGTATTCCAGCCTGGAGAGATCGAGTGACTTAGAGTATTATCACTGGTTCACCATTTCCTGTCATGAAAGTTCTATTAATCCAGCTAGTTATTTTCCCTGCGGACGCAATGTCATTATTGTTGTGATTCTTGAATGTGAAATCTTCTGACACTATCACTCTGAAGTCTCGTAAATGGGACTTTCTCTCTATTGAATGATTTGAGTTTGTTCTTTCATAGTGGAGCAACTGGAATTTGTACGTAGGGACCATCATCACCACTGCTTATAACAGCAAGGCCTACAAACAACTGTAAATTACATGTAGCCGGTTTCGGGGTCAGCACCCCACCCTTGCATCCCGGTCCCAGACCAGGCCTCCTAGCTGCTTTATTGAGGAGGCCATTATTGACAAAGATACTTTCATCACTGATCTCTCAAACTTGAAATGAAACAATAAATAATAAACACGAATAAGAAATATATTCCTTTAGCCCGTCACTGGGTCAGGCTTGTCTGGTGCTTGCCTGGCAGCCCGCTGTCCCACATATCCATCACAGCTTGGTTGATCCGGCTCTTGGAGGTGGTACGTGTCCAGTTTCTTCTTGAAGATTTGGGCACTTATTCCTGCACTGTTTCTGATACCCTTTGGTATCACTGCTCTAACCACTGGACCATCATGGTCCAGTGGTTAGAGCAGAATCTAATCCTGGCTAGCCTCAGTTCTGTTAATGATATATGTCGTACCGAATAGGTAAAACTGGTCAATTAGTAAGAAGTCATTTAAAATTAAGTCCTTTCTAAAATTTTCTCTTATACGTTTAAATATATATTTTTTTCATTTATGTTAATGTGTTAATGTAAAAAATAATAATTTTGTACCAAAAGAACCTTAGAAAACTTACCTAACCTTATTATAACAATCGCAATTTAATTTAGCCAAATCCAACAAAATATATTTTAGATAAGTTTACAATAATTTAATAATAAACACAGTGAAATATATTTTTTTCGTTAGGTTCAGAATGATTTTTGCGAAACTATTGCATACTGAAATTTTCGCTTGCTTTATTCGGCAAGAAGAGCTTTGCTATTTAAGCCAAAATAGCTTTTAGCTTTTCTGTTGCTGAAATTTGATCTGTTTACGACTACTCTTGTGTTCTGTTTGTCAGAAAGTTGAAAATCCATTTGTCTAATTATCTATTATAACAGTTGCCCTCAACTTATGTAAAATTACTCCATGATCGCATTTGTTAAATGCCGTTGTGTAATCCGTGTATACAACATTGCATTCTGGCTTCCTTCCAACGTCTCCTTAATTCTCTCATAGTGGTTTAGTATCTGTGACAAGCATGATCTAAGCGCTATAAATCCATCAAATTTGTAGTCTCATGTCCCATCATCCTTTCAGAAACTTTTATGACTAGCGACGTTAGGGCGACTAATTTTGTAATTTTTGGCTAGCGTTTACTGCCTTCTTTATGCTAAGGAGCTATGTCTGCACTCTTTAAGGCCTCTGGGATTTCACCTACAACTAAGCTCTATCTGCAAAGGATACTGAGATGTTGACAAAGGAAGTTCAGGAAACCTAACATGTGTATTTTCTAAGTAGGTTTCGTTATGTAGGTAGGTATGTGAATATGTTTCAGTCAGCATCACGACAGAGGGGCACTAGGCTCCAGGGAAAAAAAAAACTATTTTTCCTATCCTTAGTAGTAACGAAGATAGCGTGCCATCAGGAATGCTGCTATGTTTTGGAGAAGTTTGGGGAAGAGTTTTTTTTGGATTGCGGGCTTGATACAGAGTTTCAGTACAAGTTCGATGAATGTGGAAGCTGTGTGTGTGTGGGGGGGGGAAGGGGGTGTGAAAGTGAATCATAAAGGTGTGGGAGTTGTTGGATGTTTGAGTTACTGGGGTGTGGGAGTGAGTGTAGGCTTGGAGTTCTTTTAATTTAATAAAAAAATGACACATCTACAGTATTAGTGAGTTGTCGGGAAGAAGGTGCATCGAGATGTGTAAGTCAGATGTGAGGGTGCCAGATCAGCCAGGCTGTGATGGCTGTGTGCCAGCGGGTCTCCAACAAGAACAGCCTGGTTACAGGCAATCAACAAGGAAGCCTGGTCAAAGACCGGACTACGTTGGTAGAAGAGCCCTCGAAACAGATCACAAGTAAATCACAGGATTGTATTTCATATATAATATTTTATGAAGGGCTAAACCCGCTTGAGTTACTCAGATAAACATGCAAAAATCACAAAGAATTCAGAAGAATACTTGGAGATTTGATCGAGTGACACCATCAACATCCATTTTCAGCATTATAACGAAGTGAAACAGCTGACAGTACACAACTCGTGAAATACTCTCAACACACAATTTAGATGTGTAAATTCTATACATAGTGCAGGCGTACAGGACAACCTCGAATCATTTGATAGTGAAAGTTCCATGTACAAGACTTGGGCGGAATGATGTCAAGAGGATCTCACAGTCAAGGATCACACCAGTGTTACTATTGCTGCCGCAAGGAAAATGATATTGAATAACTAGATACTACACTAAGTCTCTTGTTCTCTCGTGACTAGAATGCTTTTGTTAACTAAACACCCCTTCGAGGAAGCATGATAGCTGAGCTGGGAAACGTAGAGAAAAAATAATATATGCAAATATGATCACAGTAAACAGTTGATATATGTATTATGTCTATTAATAAAGCACTCATATAACATATATAGGGGTGGTAGGAGAAGAAAATATTCAAACAGCTCCGGGGAGAACCTCGAGTTTTCCCTGAGGTACGTTTATTGTCTTCTCTGAGGATGAGGGTCCCCAGTAAAGTTCTAGAGGTATATATATATTGGGAATGCTTGAAGTCCCTTCAGCTATACTAGTTGGAATTTAGGCGAGAAAAATACATTATAATTTACACCTGGAAAACCCTCTGAATGGACTGGTCCCAAAACTAAATACTCTTATCATTCCGTATGACAAAAGACGGTGCAAACTACCTCCACTAAAATAAAAGCCGGGGCGCAATAAGAGAATTAGCCGAGTATCATAGGTCCCCGACTCTTCAATGCTCTCCTCCCTCCCTCCCTTCCTGCATAAGGAAAATTGCCAACAACCCTCAGGTTGTTTCAAGAGGAAATCTGACTAAGTTTTTCCAATCAGTTTCTAACCACCCGGGTAGTTCTTATGTCGGTCTGTGTGCGACCAGCAGTAACAGCTTGACTAATCAGACCATGATCTTCCAGGAGGCCTGGCCAGGGACCGGGCCCCAGAGGCTTTGATCCCCGGAAACATCCTTCAGAATAATACGTTTGCAAGTATGTACACGTGAACATTAATGGAATACACGCACATCTGATCACCCCCAAAAATTGTTGTGATCATTCCAAAATGTAAATCTCGCTTCTGTAACTGCAAAAGTTTAATGCTAAGAAATAGAAATAATACTCTTAAGTTGCACATGCAGCCCATTCTCGCAGCACGAGTGATATGCGTGCAGATTTGAACGCTTGCTGGTGCTGCTCACTCACACCAACTGGATACCAAATATACATTTTTTTTAGATTTGTGCAACTTAACCAAACCTTAACAAAACTTGTATACATATTTTCTTTAATTTAAGTTTGAAGGGAGAGTTTAATAACTGAGGTTGGGAATGGCATCCGAAAATAAAGGTAAGAAAATGAGGATAGGCTGCCAGATGAGAGGGACGAGGAAGGTCGAGGAACACGCACGTTGAAGCCACCATGTGAACACTTAAACCCATACTGATTCAAGAGATGGTTTAGTGAGAAAGAACAATGACAAGATAAGACAAGCCTGTATCTTCTTATTGGAGCCATGATGGGCAGGATACAGTGGCTGCAACATCACACTCCAGGATGATCATCGTCCTGGCTCGCTTCCAGACCACGGACCAGCTGACAGCAGGAATCTCAAAGAGACAAACAAGTCTCTTCTGGAGTGCCTTGAGTGACACTGCTAATATCCTACAAGGAGGAACCTCAGACCTAGACAGGCTTACTTGGAAAGGGACAGAAAATGAGGAGTTAACAAGATCTCCGTGTTTTTCAAGGTCGCTCTTTGTGCACGTACTGTCTGCACTAATCGTGAGTTAAATAACTTATGAATGCAGGAGAGCAAAGAAACAGTAATTTGCACCTGAAAAATACTGGAGAGACTGGTTCTAATCTTACAGGAGCGGGACCTAAGTAAACCTTGTAAAATATCTTATATGATAAATACTATAAGAGTTAACTCAATAAGAAGAATCCGCCGGGTTGTGGTGCCAACGTCAGAGTTCCTTAGGACCAACAGTCTTCTTAACTAGACCATCAACCACGAGGAAAATGATTTCCGGAAGGTTAGGTTAGGTAAGGTTTGTCAGGAAACAGGACAAGTGTTTCCTGACACGGGTGTTAGTCATATGACGATCCGCAGCTGGAGCTTTTGGTCATCTGACCGAGGCCTTCCGCTGGCTTAAAATTGTGGTTATGATTATAATCATCAAGTATTACGGAAACTATCATCGGGTAATTATACCACGAGTTGTCTCCATTATCGTCACTTTGGACGGGGAGGTCTCCAGCTTCCCAGCATTTTGGGTGCAATTAAGGGTGTCAGTCTTGCATTGTTTTCCCGTTAATTTCAGTTTCTCGATGTTTCTCAGACAGAAATACAATTCCTGTGCGTGTGCGTAAAAACACTTCGGTGTTGCGTTACTATAGATACATATACGTGAATGTGCACGCATAAGAATATGTATTACTCAGAGACGTGGGGAGGCGCTCACAATTCATGTTCGTGTACATGTATCCACGAATATTGCGGAGAGGGGAGAGCGACGGTATCAATCCCTGTCGTCGCTATCAAAAGAAAAATAGTTCATAAAAAAATAACCCATCATCTACCATAAAAATCCATCGACTGAGCAAAAACAGGAGCCCAGGTTCCACCATAAAAATCTATTGACTGAGTAAAAAAAAAAAATATTTTAGCGCATCGCAGCGAGGCAGAGCACGGACGACCCTAGTAGCTGTCAGTCAGCGTGCTAGCCCAGGTGGCTGTCAGTCAGCGTGCTAGCCCAGGTGGCTGTCAGTCAGCGTGCTAGCCCAGGTGGCTGTCAATCAGCGTGCTAGCCCAGGTGGCTGTCAGTCAGCGTGCTAGCCCAGGTGGCTGTCAGTCAGCGTGCTAGCCCAGGTGGCTGTCAGTCAGCGTGCTAGCCCAGGTGGCTGTCAGTCAGCGTGCTAGCCCAGGTGGCTGTCAGTCAGCGTGCTAGCCCAGGTGGCTGTCAGTCAGCGTGCTAGCCCAGGTAGCTGTCAGTCAGCGTGCTAGCCCAGGTAGCTGTCAGTCAGCGTGCTAGCCCAGGTAGCTGTCAGTCAGCGTGCTAGCCCAGGTAGCTACCACCTGCTAGTGGCATATATGTATGGGCTGACCCAATTTTTCTATTAAACGATATTGGGTACATCAACAGTGTGCTGCTACGCAACTCTTTATGGAAGTTACATTTTGGTAAGAAAAACTGATTGTGTGTTCCTGTTATATTCCATCCTACAGGGTAGGCTTCCCTGTTATATTCCATCCCACAGGGTAGGTTTCCCTGTTATATTCCATCCTACAGGGTAGGTTTCCCTGTTATATTCCATCCTACAGGGTAGGTTTCCCTGTTATATTCCATCATACAGGGTAGGTTTCCCTGTCATATTCCATCCCACAGGCTAGGTATCTTACACAAGTGATGACATGTGTCAGTCTGAGCTGGGAAAGTGGAGTGTGTTCGAGTGTGCAGATGTGTACTGGTGCCAAGATGATGGTGCTGGGATGTGCACTCACTTTGTGTGAGACACCATAATGCCAGGGGATGGCAAATCATGCATATGCGCGCGCGCACGCACACCCACCCACCCATCCAAACACATTCACATCCACCCACACACACACACACACACCTGGTGGCTAAAGCTCTCGCTTTACGCACGGAGGGCCCGGGTTCAATTCCCGGCGGGGCGGAAACATTTCGAAGTGTTTCCTTACACACACACACACACACACACACACACACATACCTACAACAGGCCTAGTGTCAAATCGACATGTGCCTAGGACAAAATGGTAACTAACACACACACACATTCCACAACCACCTTTGCAAACCATCACTACCACAACCCACCATCGCAACCCACCACCACAACCATCACTACTTCCTTCACAACCATCACCACAGTCAACCACTACAACGACCATCAAGACAATCCTTGCAACAACCATTACCACAGACATCACTACAATTATCACCAACCATTACCTCAATCCATAACCACACCTCACTACCACAACCTTCACCATAATCATCACACCCATGACCATCGTCCAATACCACAATCATCACAACACACCACTAAACCCATCACAGTTGTCACACTCATCACAGTTACCATTACAGCCCACCACCAACACAACCACCACCACAATCATCACCACAAGGAAGCACCACAGCACCATAACCATGATTTCAACTATGACCACAACCCACCACCACAACTATCACCACAACCCACCACCACAACTATCACCACAACCCATCACCACAACCCACCACCACAACTATCACCACAACCCACCACCACAACCCACCACCACAACTGTCACCACAACCCACAACTATCACCACAACCCACCACCACAACTATCACCACATCCCACCACCACAACTATCACCACATCTCACCACCACAATCACCACAATCCACCACCACAACTATTACCACAACCCACCACCACTATCACCACAACCCACCACCACAACTATCACCACAACCCACCACCACAACTATCACCACATCCCACCACCACAACTATCACCACATCCCACCACCACAACTATCACCACATCCCACCACCACAACTATCACCACATCCCACCACCACAACTATCACCACATCCCACCACCACAACTATCACCACATCCCACCACCACAACTATCACCACATCCCACCACCACAACTATCACCACATCCCACCACCACAACTATCACCACATCCCACCACCACAACTATCACCACATCCCACCACCACAACTATTACCACATCCCATCACCGCAACTATCACCACATCCCACCACCGCAACTATCACCACATCCCACCACCGCAACTATCACCACAACCCACCACCACAACTATCACCACCACAACTATCACCACCACAACTATCACCATATCCCACCACCACAACTATCACCACAACCCACCACTACAAACCACCACAACGCACTACCACAAGCAACATCACAACCATTACTACAACCATGTAAATGATGGCACTATGAAAAGAATAAAAAAGCGCAGGCCAAGCCTCCTGGCCGGGGACTCCCCTGGAACCCCTGGGGACTCCCTTGGAACCCCTGGGGACTCCCCTGGTACCCCTGGGGATTCCCCTGGTACCCCTGGGGACTCCCCTGGTTCCCTGGGGACTCCCCTGGTACCCCTGGGGACTTCCCTGATACCCCTTGCTGGAAATTGATTTATTTTACCACTCTGATTAACGTGATTGATGATGCCTACGGCAGAGAGCCACGGGTTCGTCCTGCTGCTTCCTGGATTGAGGAGTGTACTCGGAGACGCTGTTGTGGGCCACCGCGCTCCCTTTCCTCCTGGTCCCAGACCAGGCCTTCCACGCGGTTTTCCTGATCTATCAGGCTGCTGGTGCTGGCAACATGCATTCCAACGTAGGCTCCACTGCCCGGCCGATAGGGAGTTGATTTGAGTAACTTTTCTGGTCCCCTCTTGAAAACAGACAAGGACCTGTTGGTAATCCCACATATACAGGAAGGGGACTGTGTTGAAACTGACTCCTTTACACTTGTTGAGTTCTAAGTGTACTCATCACGCAGAGGTACGACGAGTACGCTTAGATAGAACCCAACAACACCTTCCCTTCATAAATACAATGAATTGCTAACAGACCTCTGACACTCTTCAGGAGGAAACTATTTAAGTTCCTCTAGTCATTTCCTGATCAGCCGGGCTTTGGATCCTGTGTTGGTCTGCATCGTCCTAATGTGTCATTTGGGACCAGTCCATCTAGAATTTTTCAGGGGTTCTGTGGATTATAATACATCTTATCCGCCTACGTTCTAAGGAATACAATTCAAGAGATTTAAAGCGATCCCAGCAGTTTAGATGCTTGATTTAATTTGTGGAAGCAGTTCATGTTCTGTCTTGAGGAGGACTGTTAGCACTGGTTAGCTTAGGTCAGGTAAGGTTCGTCAGGAAACAGGGCAAACACTGGTATATAATAATATTCTATCCTGGAGAACTACTGACTAAACCTCAGATCTGGACTTACTGACATCGATGCCTATATTTTCCAGGTTCCATAACTTACTGTTTCCGTCTTCTCCTCCAGCAGAAGAGACTTCCGGTGAGGGACGTGGTTGACGGTGATTCTAGTCACCAAGACATCATTGGCTCGGCATCTCTTGACTGTTCTAGTTATCCAGCCGATCAATTTCTTGGTTGCTGTTATAATAACGTGATCTTTGAATATGAGAATACTCTGTCACTCCCAACTCTCTCACTGAGGGTTTGCACAAATAATGCTGAGATTTGAGTTTGTCTTGTACTCGTTTTCAATCTTTAATTCTTCGTTTTTTTCTCTTCATAGCTAAGTACTGAGATTTGTCCTCTTTGAACATCATATTGTTAGTGCTCCAGTGGAAGACTTTTTTTATATTAGCTTGAAGTATCTATCGTTGTGACCTCTTTGGACACCACTCTCATACATATTCTAGAATTGTTTGCAAAGAATGATGCATTACTATAATTGATGTCACTTTCTGTGTCGGAAATAGAAATGAGAAACAGAAGTGGAGCGATTACTGTACCTTAATAAGTAAAGCTTTTCACTGTGGCAGCCCGAGATTTCACTCTGTTTAATATTACTTTCTAGGTTCTCTTTGTTAAGAAGTTAAATATCCATTTGCCCACTTTTATTTGCTATTGTATAATAGTAGCCCTTGTCGATGTTTTTTTACATAGTCTGTGTTCCCTACATCTGCATTTTGTTTGTCTTCCAGTGCATCCAAGACCAAGTTGCAAAGGTCCAGCACTTACAAGAGGCAGCAGCGACTTGCTCTAAACCCATGTGTATTTGGGTTGTGCAAGTGTTGTGATTCCATGTGATTGACAGTCTTGCTGAAGACGAATGTGGTAGTGTGTAATAACTGTATTGTAGGGTTTATCCACTTAGTGCTGCTCCCTGGATAGGGAACATATGGGTTAATACTTAAGTAGATGGTGCTGTGTAGGTTCTGCCCACCTAGTGTCTACTTAATGAATTCGGGTAGGTTTGCGGTCAGACCTAGTTGACGTACTGACGAACCAGGCTGTTAGTTCTCTCAAAAGGTGCGGACGGTGTGGCATTGTGGTGCAGTGGGCTTATGAAATGTGGGATTGTTTGATGTGGAGTACTTCAGTCAATCTATTATTATAGGTTGTTTATCAGTCGGTGTTTGAATGACACATTAAAATTGTCTGTCCCTCTTTACTTCAATAATACTACGAAATACATTATTCACCTCTGTTATTCTCAAATTCCGTCAACACTTGCAAACCACTGCGAAACTTTACCTTTGATATGTACGTTTACCTTTGATGAGTTTCGAGTCTCTCGTCTGGTGCTTCAATAAGATTCACGAAATCGCAATAACACGATTGAAAATAAATCACATAACGGATGGGGTCGAACCCATGGCAGTGAGACCTAAGACTGTGAGTTCTAGGACTCGCCTGTCCTGGGTTCGAGTCTCACCCGTTCTGTCATTTATTCCATTAATATAGGTAAAGGAAAAGAGGAGGAGGAAGGGGTGGAGGAAAAGTAGGAAGTGGAGGAAAAAGGAGGAAGGGGGGGGGGGGAGGAAGAGACCAAGGAGAACGAGGAGGAGGAGGAAGAAGAGACCAAGGAGAACAAAGAGGAGGAGAACCAAGGGGATGAGGAAGAGACTAAAGAGGAGGAAGTTGTGGTAATGGAGGAGGTTGAGGAGATAATGAAGGAGAGATGGACGAAAAAGAGAAGGGGCAAGAAGAAATCAACAATCTTAAACTCATTCTCTCTCTCTCTCTCTCTCTCTCTCTCTCTCTCTCTCTCTCTCTCTAAGAGAGAGAGTTGTATAGTCAGTTGTATAGGGCGTGAACTAACTTCCCAAAGAGAGAGAGGGAGAGAGTGGGATGATTTCACAATCATTTTTACTCGATGCATAAAGCTTTTACTCCGAAGTTTTAGTACGAATTTCCATTTAATTAAGGTTCACTGGTTTTTTTTTTTTGTGGCTCCCTTCACAAAGAATACCACCCAGAGAAGGGGCGGTGTTCCACATGTGTCCGTGTGTTTGTTTCTTGAAGGGGCGGTATTCGTTTTGTTTGTTTCTTGAAGGGATGATGGTCGTTTTGTGTTCGTGTTTGTTTCTTGAAACAAACACACGAAGTGTTTGTTAACGCAAAGTTTGTGTTTAATGACCAGTTTTACACTCAGAAGTTTGGTATAGCAATGGGAAATTCTCTCTCACCTGTCCTTAGTAATTTCTATATGGAATATTTTGAAACAAGATTGATTAACAAAATCCTTCCTAGTAGAGCTAAGTGGTATAGATATGGTGATAATATTTTATTTGTCTTATGCCTAAGAGTATAGATATAAACCATTTCCTTGTTAAATTAAATAATCCAGCTCGTTTCATAAATTTAACTGTTGAGTTTGAACAAAATAACTCATTGCCTTTTCTAGATGTTTTAATTATTTAGGGGAACCATGATTTTAAATTTTACATTTACAGAAAAAACAACAAATAACTGTTCCTATGTAAACTATTATTCTTCACATCAAAATAAAGTTAAACTGTCTGTATTATCATCATTGTTTTTGGGTTTTACGTATTTACAACCCAGAATTCATGTATGAAGAAATCTCCAAAATTTATGAAATAGCTAATGATCTAAAATACCCAAAAAACTTTATTGACAAGTCTTTTAAAATTGCTAGAAATACTTTTTACAATTCAAATAGGGACAACCAACCTTATTCAACTTGTTGATCCTCCCTTACAGTGAAAACTTGGTTGATATGCCTTCTCTACTTAAGAATTTTAATATCAAAGTTGTATTTAAAAATCTTGATACAGTAAAAAAAACTTTTGATAAAAAATTTCCCCATAAATGCTGGCGGCTGTGTCTATAAGATTCCTTGTAAAATATGTGATAAAGTTTATTACGGTCAAACTGGTAAAAGTCTTGAACTAAGATTAAAACAACATAAATATAGCATTAGAAAAAGACAAGATTCTAATGCTTTGTTTATTCATGTGAGAGATTTTAACCATCCAATTGATTTTCAAAAGCCTGAGAAAGTTGTATCAAGCAAGTCCATGGTTGACAGGAATATAATAGAATCAAGTTTCATAAAAAATACTTTTGAAAATAATATGAATACTGCTTTTGGATTATACAAATTGGATTCATTTATAATTAATAAAATTTGGGAAGAATTTAAGATACATTAGACAAGAACATAAGAAAGGAGGAACACTGCAGCAGGCCTGTTGGCCCATACTAGGCAGGTCCTTCACAATCCATCCCACTAACAGAATATTTGCTCAACCCAATTTTCAAAGCTACCCAAGAAATAAGCTTTGACAATTTTACCCACTCATGCGCGAGTCCCACTCAAATCCAACCCCTCTCACTCATGAATTTATCCAACCTAAATTTGAAACTACCCAAGGTCCTAGCTTCAATAACCCTACTAGGCAGACTGTTCCACTCATCAACTACCCTATTTCCAAACCAATACTTTCCTATATCCTTTCTAAATCTAAACTTATCTAACTTGAATCCATTATTGCGGGTTCTCTCTTGGAGAGATATCCTCAAGACCTTATTTATATCCCCTTTGTTAATACCCATTTTCCACTTGTATACCTCGATCATGTCTCCCTCATTCTACGTCTTACAAGTGAATGTAATTTTAGGGTCTTCAATCTTTCTTCGTAAGGAAGATTTCTAATGCTATGTATTAATTTAGTCATTCTACGCTGAATGTTTTCTAACGAATTTATGTCCATTCTGTAATATGGAGACCAGAACTGAGCCGCGTAATCTAGGTGAGGCCTTACTAATGATGTATAAAGCTGTAATATAACCTCTGGACTTCTGTTGCTAACACTTCTTGATATAAATCCCAGTAATCTATTTGCCTTATTACGTACGCTTAGGCATTGCTGTCTTGGTTTAAGGTTGCTGCTTACCATCACCCCAAGTCCTTCTCGCAATCTGTATGGCTAAGTTCTACGTTATTTAACTTATAAGTGCTTGGGTTATGGACACTCCCGAGCTTCAGAACCTTGCATTTATCTACATTGAACAGCATCTGCCACTTTTCTGACCACGAATTAAGTTTGTCTAAATCTTCCTGAAGTTCTATGACATCTATGTTTGAATCAATTATCCTACCTATCTTCGTGTCGTCGGCGAATTTGCTCATATCACTAGTAATTCCCTCATCAAGGTCATTGATATATATTATAAATAACAATGGGCCTAAGACTGATCCCTGTGGAACACCACTTGTTACAAGTCCCCATTCGGATTTAACCCCATTTATGCACACTCTCTGCTTCCTATTGGTGAGCCATGACTCGATCCATGACAGCACTTTTCCCCAATGCCATGAGCTGCCACTTTCTTTAACAGTCTCTGGTGCGGTACTCTATCAAAAGCCTTACTAAAGTCTAAATAAACAATATCGAATTCTTTATCGTGATCAACAGCCTCAAAAGCTTTACTGAAGAAGGTTAATAAATTAGATAGGCAGGAACGGCCCTCGTGAATCCATGCTGGGTATCATTAATCAAATTATGGTTATCTAGATGGCTTCTAATAATATCAGCTATAATTGACTCTAGTAATTTGCCTACAATTGAGGTCAGGCTTATTGGGCGGTAGTTTGACGGTAGTGACTTGTCCCCTGCTTTAAAAATAGGAATTACATTAGCCATCTTCCACATATCAGACACTACACCTGTTTGAAGAGATAAATTAAAAATGTTAGATATTGGTTCACAGAGTTCCATTTTGCATTCCTTAAGAACCCTTGCAAAAAGCTCATCAGGACCCGGCGATTTATTTTGTTTCAGTCGGTCCAGCTGTTTCATAATCATTTCGCTAGTGACTGTGATATTACATAATTTATCTTCTTCTGGGCCTCTGTAAAAATTAATTACTGGGATATTATTAATGTCTTCCTGTGTGAAACCGAGAGAAAATAATTATTAAAAATAGAGCACATATCATTCTCCTTGTCAGTAAGATGCCCAAAGTTATTTTTAAGGGGACCTATCTTATCCCTAACTTTTGTTCTATAAACCTGGAAAAACTTTTTGGGTTAGTTTATGAATCCCTAGCAACTTTAATTTCATAGTCCCGTTTAGATTTTCTTATTCCCTTTTAACGTCCCTCTTAATGTCAGTATACTGATTTATAAGATGACCCTCACCTCTTTTTATGCGCCTATAAATTCCTTTCTTCTGCCCTAAAAGATATTTGAGCCTATTATTCATCCATTTTGGGTCATTTCTACTTGATCTAATTTCTTTATACGGGATAAATGTTCTTTGGGCAGCCTGTATAGTGTTAAGAAAACTGTCATATTGATACCTCTCTTCTTCACCCCAGTCCACAGTTGATAAGTGTTCTCTAAGTCCATTATAATCTGCTAAGCGAAAATCTGGGACCATTACTGAATTATCCCTACTATCATACATCCATTCAATGCTAAAGGTAATTGACTTGTGGTCGCTTGAGCCGAGTTCCTCTGTAATTTCTAAATTATTAACAAGGGTTTCCTTGCTTGCCAGAACCAAGTCAAGTAGGTTATTTCCCCTTGTAGGTTCTGTTACAAACTGCTTCAAAAAGCAATCCTGAACTACTTCTAAAAAGTCGTTAGATTCTAAATTCCCTGTCATGAAATTCCAATCAATCTGACTAAAGTTAAAGTCCCCTAGAATTACTACGTTATCGTGTCTTGTGGCCTTAACAATTTCCTCCCAAAGTAGTCTCCCTTGTTCCCTATCTAAGTTTGGAGGACGGTAAATCACGCCTAAAATCAATTTTTCACACCCTCTGAAAATTCTATCCAGACAGACTCTGTATGTGTTAATTCAGACTTTATACCCGTTTTTATGCAACAATTTAAATGATCACGGACATAGAGTGCCACCCCACCCCTTTCCCGATACTTCTGTCTACTTGGAACAATTTAAAACCCTGAATGTGACATTCGGCAGGCAAGTCCCGATTTTTCATATTAAACCATGTCTCAGTTATTGCAAAAACATCAATATTACCCGTACTTGCAACTAATCTCAACTCGTCCATCTTATTCCTAGCACTACGACTATTGGTGTAATATATATTTAGAGACCCTCCTTTCTCTTTACCCTTCCTGCTCATCTCTGTTTTCCACTATACCTATTACTGTCCTTGTCATCTAGTGTCACTAGCTTTCCACTATCCACCTTATTCTGCCTATTACTAGTTCTCCTACAACTTATAATATTACTACACTGGGACTTCTCTGTTTTCCCCCAAAACCCATACCACTAACTATTTCTAGTTTAAAGCCCTAACAGCTCCCTCCACTGCAGTTGCCAGTGCCCCCACCCCAGACCTGGATAAGTGAACCCCATCCCTGGCATACATGTCATTTCTGCCATAGAAGAGGTCCCAGTTGTCAATGAATGTTACTGAATTTTCCTTACAGTATTTGTCCAGCCAGCAATTGACACCAATTGCCCTGGACAGCCATTCATTTCCAACTCCTCTCCTTGGCAAAATACCACATATGACAGGGTTCCCACCCTTCTTCCTAATTATGTCTATTGCTGACCTAAACCTGCTAGTCAGGTCCTCACTCCTACGTCTGCCAACATCGTTGCCTCCAGCACTGAGACAGATAATAGGATTGCTCCCATTACCTCTCATGATGTCGTCCAGACGGCTAACAATATCCTCCATCCCAGCCCCAGGAAAGCAAACCCTCTGTCTCCTACTCCTATCAATCAAACAGAAAGCCCTATCCATGTACCTAACCTTTGATAGAATATAAGCTGTTTCACGTACATCATTATAAAAAGTCAGGTGTTATAATGTAACCGTGAGGTGTTGTCTCGCCCTTATATACTTCCTGTTGATCCTTTATTTTTACAGTTCATTGAAAATGTGAGAAATTATGAAAACACTTGAAATTCTTTTATTTCTTCATAGTGGTTGTTTTGCATATTGTGATGTCACCTGTTTACTGTGTACATGTCCAAACTATCTCAATAACCCCTCCTCAGCCCTCTGGATAATAGTTTTGGTAATCCCACACCACCACCTAGTCTCCAAACTACGGATTCTCTGCATTATATTCACACCACACATTGCCCTCACACATGACATCTCCACTGCCTCCAGCCTTCTCCTTGTTGCCACATTCACAACCCATGTCTCACACCCATACAAGAGTGTTGGTATAACTATACTCTCACACATTCCCCTCTTTGCTTTCATGGATAAAGTTCTTTGTTTCCACAGACTCCTCAGTGCACGAACAAGTGGTATTTTAGCGATAACAAACTGTGGCTAGCTGGGGATCGAACCCGTGTTGTTTTAGCCCGCCTCCTGGGAAGCAAGTCAAAACTCACGATAGTCTAACCACTACCTTTAATTAAAACTTCTAAAAAAGACAGTGAGTTATTTCGTTTAAACTCAACAGTAACTTTATGGATGAAGGTAGACTATTATTTCAGGTAAATAGTTATTGTGCTCCAGCGCTTCGCTGATCGTGTGTGTGTATGTATGTATGTATATGTATTTTTTTTATAGTGTGATTCTCAAGATCAGTGTATACTAAATTACCTAGCTTTTCGAGGTGAGAGTTCTAGCTCCTGGGTCTGCTATTAATTTTTGATAGTCGTGATTTAACTGTCAGCCCAGTCTCTGATGCCAAGTATGGTCAGTTCTAGTTTCTTCGTAGCTCCTTCCACTTCAGAGAGGACCCAGAATTCACACTTTCGTGAACGTAGCAACTTGTGTGAAATTAACGTTATTGGGATAAGACTTGGTAAAAGAAAATGGGTTCAACCCCGCTCTTCTACACCTCCAGAACGATGAACCAAGGTTCACCAGGTGTTAGTCCTACACCTCTACATCTGCCTTTCCAGGCAGGAGAAATAACGGAGCTGGAAAATTACACATAAGAACATAAGAACATAAGAAAGGAGGAACACTGCAGCAGGCCTGTTGGCCCATACTAGGCAGGTCCTTCACAATCCGTCCCACTAACAGAATATTTGCTCAACCCAATTTTCAATGCTACCCAAGAAATAAGCTTTGACAATTCTACCCACTCATGCGCGAGTCCCACTCAAATCCAACCCCTCTCACTCATGAATTTATCCAACCTAAATTTGAAACTACCCAAGGTCCTAGCTTCAATAACCCTACTAGGCAGACTGTTCCACTCAACTACCCTATTTCCAAACCAATACTTTCCTATATCCTTTCTAAATCTAAACTTATCTAACTTGAATCCATTATTGCGGGTTCTCTCTTGGAGAGATATCCTCAAGACCTTATTTATATCCCCTTTGTTAATACCCATTTTCCACTTGTATACCTCGATCATGTCTCCCCTCATTCTACGTCTTACAAGTGAATGTAATTTTAGGGTCTTCAATCTTTCTTCGTAAGGAAGATTTCTAATGCTATGTATTAATTTAGTCATTCTACGCTGAATGTTTTCTAACGAATTTATGTCCATTCTGTAATATGGAGACCAGAACTGAGCTGCGTAATCTAGGTGAGGCCTTACTAATGATGTCGTATACTGCCTTCGTTTAATCAACAAATTATCAGAATTACTCGGAAAGCCTCATAGTACTTGGATTTTTTTCAAATGGAAAGGAGAAGAAAGAGAGAGATATCAGATAATGTAACCTTAGAAAATACTTGAAAGATTTCCATCAATTATTGAGTGGAAAAGCCCAGTGAGTTTTACGTTTCACAGTATCATTGATAGGTACCTTCTCAAATCAATATAATCGCTACACTGTTTGATGAAACACTTCCTGATCTTCCCAGAGTGAACATGACAAGGTCATCCTCCACTCTCAACTCTACCTATACACCAACACACTTAGGAACATAAGAATGGAGGAACACTGCAGCAGGCCTACTGACCTATATTAGGCAGGGTTTTTTCAAAGCCACCCTCCCACTCGTCCACTTTTGTCCCACTTTTACTCTTGTATCATCATTTAGCTCTTAAATGTATCATGCATCGAGACCAGGTTGCTTTTGGATGGCTGTTTCCTGACACTCGTTGATTGGTGCTAATTAATTCATTGCTGATTTCCTGTGAAGCATCAGAGTTATCTGTGTCTGTGTTGATCCAATATGTATTGACAGGAGCTGTGTCAGTAGAGGCGGTAGTGTAGTTCTCCACATAACCTTGGTATACATACACACAGGTCCTGTCTCCCCTATGTGCTTCTCTCCCTCTCTCTGCCTCTACTCTCTCGCTCTTTCCCCTCTCCCTCTGTAAATCCAACAACTTCCTAACTAACTTTCCTCTCCCTTTCCCACTTAATCCATCTATCTCCCACCTTCACTTTGTTTCGTCTCTTCTCATCACTTCCTTGCCTCGTCCCTTGTCTATCCTCTCACCCTTCCTTTTGATAAAGACCTGTCTTGTATGGGCCAGTAGGCCTTGTGCAGTGTTCCTCCATTCTTATGTTCCATCACACTTCCTCTTACCCTCTTCCTTCCTCTCATCCCTTCTCACATCCCTCTTCCTATCATTCCTCATCTCATCTCTCTTATCTTTCCTCTTCTGATTCCTTCTCTTTTCACTTTTCCTCTCATCCCTCCTCTTATGCCCTCTCCTCCTCCTCTCATTCCCTCTTACCCTCCTTCCTCTTATTCCTCGTACTTTCATCCCTCCTTTCATTCTTCCTCCTCTCATTCCTCTTTATCTCACCCCATCCCCTCATCCCCTCTCTCATCCCTCATCCCATTTCTTTTCTCATTCATCCTTTTATGGCCCTCTCATCCCCTTCCTCTCATCCCTTTTCTCCTCTCGCCCCTTTCCTCTTGTTCCTCCTCTCATCCCTCTCATCGCATCCCTCCTCCTCTCGTCGCTCTCATCTCGTGCCTCCCACCCTTCTGTCATCCCTCTCCTCCTACCCCCGCCCCTCATCAACACCCTCAAGATGTTAAATTAGTCTATGCCAGAATTTGAGGCACCTTCGTTTTCTTTGTCGAGACAGACTAAATAATACACAGGAATTTACCAAGCATCCTACGTGTAGTAGTATATTATTGACATTTTGTGGTTGTAATATTTCCCACTGAATAAAGTCTTAATTTATATAATTCAATTTCGAATATAATAGCAGCAATACATTAAAAATTAGGTAGAAGGTCGATACCCTATTTGTCGTTCCGAATAGGTAAAACTTGCGATTTTGGCTTAAATAGCAACGCTTTTCTTGCCGAATAAGGCAAGCGAGCGAAAATTTGTGCATGAAGTAATATCGCAAAAATCATTATGAACCAAACGAAAAAAAATATTTCATGTGTTTATTTTAAATTATTGTAAACTTATCTGAAATATATTTAGTTGGATTAGGCTTATAATAAGGTTAGGTAAGTTTTGTAAGGTTCTTTTGGTACAAAATTATTAATTTTTACATTAACATAAATCTTTAGACGTATAAGATAAAATTTTAGAAAAGACTTAAACGGGAGGTTTGAACCATGGTCCCAAAATTGACAGGCCCAGCGATGAACCGCTTCGACTACGAGCTTCTAATAAGGAAGATTCGGAAACAGTACTTCTGTATATGTTTTTCGTCATAGACGCAAAGTATAACCCAACTGAACTCTTCCCCACAGCCCAGCAGCTTTAGCAGTAAATATATTCTTACCTCCCTGAAAGCTATATAGTCTGTGTTTGAATTAGTCTCTCTCTCTCTCTCTCTCTCTCTCTCTCTCTCTCTCTCTTCTCTCTCTCTTTCTCTCTCTCTCTCTTCTCTCTTCTCTCTCTCTCTCTCTCTTTTCTCTCTCTCTCTCTCTCTCTCTCTCTTCTCTCTCTCTCTCTCTCTCTTCTCTCTCTCTCTCTCTCTCTCTCTCTCTCTCTCTATCTCTCTCTCTCTCTCTCTCTCTTCTCTCTATCTCTCTCTCTCTCTCTCTCTCTCTCTCTCTCCCTCCCACCCCTCCCCCCACATTTTCAGTTACCTTGGTCAGTATACTTTTCAGCAAAAGTGGTCTATAGGTGAGTACTTTCTGTGTTTTACCTTTTATGTATATTGGATAACATTTGCAGTTTTCCATCTGGTCGATGACAGTTGCCCTGATTCTGTTGAAGTTTGTTAAATATTTTTCCATGGGACTTGGCAGTCTTTTGTTTCAGTATTCAAGGAAATATTACGTCCAGTCTTGTTACTTTCGTTTTATCTGATTTTCTCAGGTGCCCTTTCACTTCTATTTTCTATTTAATTTCCGTTAGTCTGTTGCTGGTTGCTTTCTCACCCTCTCAGCGTCTCCATTTCTTTAGTGACGACCGTTTTGAACCTATTGTTCAGTTCTGTACTAACTTTTCTGTTATCGTTTGTCAGCTCGCCATAGTATTTAGTTATTTACTGTCACTTACATTTAATGTCACACTGCACTAACTTTGGTTTGGCATTTCCCGCTCTTCACGTTTCCTAGCGTTTGTACATAATTATCTGTTTTTTTGCTATCCTTACTCTTTATATGTTTTCCTTGCCTTTGTACTCTCATCCTGTGCCTTACTACACTTCTTTATCAACAGTGGGAGATCTGTGTCAGGGATTTCGTCTCTTTGCTGGTGAGACCTTGACTGTGGTTCCCCTGCATGTCTTTGAGCTGCCTCTTTCTCATTTCATATATGTACTTCTTTCCCTGCCATTCAACTTTCCAACTATACAGTGGAGTTACTTCTTCAGTGCTGTGTCAAGAACTCTACTTCGCTAATGTTAATCTTAAAAGTTTCAAATTATATTAAGAAAAGACAGTATATAATTAACTACATCAATACTTAAAACTCTTCCTATGTGGACTACTCACACGCTGATTGTTGTTTGTGTCAGAACTCTGTGAGAGACAAGTGGACGCCAAGGTAGTTCAGTGGTGATAAGGCAGTTCCTAGAGTGCCAAGGTAGTTCATCGGATGCCAGGGTACTTCAGGGGACACCAAGGTACTAAATTACCCGACACATTTGCTTTGGACATAAATATTCACTGAATTTAAAAGAAATAGTCAAATTGAGTTTTACAACAAATGGTAAACCTAAAAAAGATGGGATAGGAAACGTAAAGGGAATCTGAGAGAGATAAACAATGGGAAGCTCTCCCAGGAACGGTAGTTATATTGAGAAACAAGTTGTTAGAGCGGCAATTAGTGGTCAAAGGCACCAGCGAACCGACCAAAGAGATGGAGAGGAAAGGATAGGGAGGGTAGGGATGAAGATAGTGCGTAGTTGAGGGATAGGGAAAATAATAAGTGAAGGATGGGGAAGAGTCGAGGAGAAAGATGAGGGATAGAAGTGTTATGTCGGGAAATGTGAGAATAATGTTAAAATGTGTCCATTAAGATGTCAGTACTGAACTGTCACCATATTGTTTTTTGTCTCATAATGGAAATGACAGTTGCGACTATTAATGTTATTTGTCTTTAAAAGAATAATATATTAGCAGGTGTGTCAGAATCTGGATCTCATTACCAACTGACGTTTCGTGGATGAGGAGTATAAAGATTAATGAAACTGCTGAGATTATAATATATAAAAAGGTTTATTTCAGACCAGACATACAATATAATTGACTGGATTTTTTTGTATATAACATTAAACATGTCATGCGTCTACTTTTAAACGCACTACATCTAAATGTTGACACTTGGAAGTCCTCCACTTTGACCTCCACAAGATCCATAGATTAAATATACGAGGGACAAAAAAAAAAACACCCTGCCTGCAAATAATGATAACAGGGACTTGGAAAACAGAGACGTCATGGAAATTCTCCCTAAGGTACGTGGAGTTGAAGCAACGATAGTGACAGTGTTGTGAGGCACTGCAACACTAGTGGCAGTGTAGTGAGGCACTGCAACACTAGTGGCAGTGTTGTGAGGCGCTGCAACACTAGTGGCAGTGTTGTGAGGCACTGCAACGTTAATGGCAGTGTAGTGAGGCACTGCAACACTAGTGGCAGTGTTGTGAGGCGCTGCAACACTAGTGGCAGTGTTGTGAGGCACTGCAACGTTAGTGGCAGTGTAGTGAGGCACTGCAACACTAGTGGCAGTGTTGTGAGGCGCTGCAACACTAGTGGCAGTGTTGTGAGGCACTGCAACACTAATGGTAGTGTTGTGAGGCGCTGCAACACTAGTGGCAGTGTTGTGAGGCACTGCAACACTAATGGCAGTGTTGTGAGGCGCTGCAACACTAGTGGCAGTGTTGTGAGGCGCAACAACACTAGTGGCAGTGTTGTGAGGCACTGCAACACTAGTGGCAGTGTTGTGAGGCACTGCAACACTAGTGGCAGTGTTGTGAGGCGCTGCAACACTAGTGGCAGTGTTGTGAGGCACTGCAACGTTAGTGGCAGTGTAGTGAGGCACTGCAACACTAGTGGCAGTGTTGTGAGGCGCTGCAACACTAGTGGCAGTGTTGTGAGGCACTGCAACGTTAGTGGCAGTGTAGTGAGGCACTGCAACACTAGTGGCAGTGTTGTGAGGCGCTGCAACACTAGTGGCAGTGTTGTGAGGCACTGCAACACTAATGGTAGTGTTGTGAGGCGCTGCAACACTAGTGGCAGTGTTGTGAGGCACTCTAACACTAATGGCAGTGTTGTGAGGCGCTGCAACACTAGTGGAAGTGTTGTGAGGCGCAACAACACTAGTGGCAGTGTTGTGAGGCACTGCAACACTAGTGTCAGTGTTGTGAGGCACTGCAACACTAGTGTCAGTGTTGTGAGGCACTGCAACACTAGTGTCAGTGTTGTGAGGCACTGCAACACTAGTGGCAGTGTTGTGAGGCACTGCAACACTAGTGGCAGTGTTGTGAGGCACTGCAACACTAGTGGCAGTGTTGTGAGGCACTGCAACACTAGTGGCAGTGTTGTGAGGCACTGCAACACTAGTGGCAGTGTTGTGAGGCACTGCAACACTAGTGGCAGTGTTGTGGAGCACAGCAACACTAGTGGCAGTGTTGTGAGGCACTGCAACATTAGTGGCAGTGTTGTGAGGCACTGCAACACTAGTGGCAGTGTTGTGAGGCACTGCAACACTAGTGGCAGTGTTGTGAGGCACTGCAACACTAGTGGCAGTGTTGTGAGGCACTGCAACACTAGTGGCAGTGTTGTGAGGCACTGCAACACTAGTGGCAGTGTTTTGAGGCACTGCAACTCTAGTGGCAGTGTTGTGAGGCACTGCAACACTAGTGGCAGTGTTGTGAGGCACTGAAACACTAGTGGCACTGTTGTGAGGCACTGCAACACTAGTGGCAGTGTTGTGAGGCACTGCAACACTAGTAACTGTCGCAATCAAAACTGCTTTTGTCAAATTTTGTGTTTGAATAATTTCAACAATTTACTGTTATCTCTCTCGGTCAGTCACTGAAGCGTATGTCAAGTATTTTATATTTTATTCGACGTTCGTCACACACCCATCAGCCTACCCTCTCAACCAGTGAACTGGCAATTCAGAGTATAGCAGTTCTGGGGACCCACTGCTATAGTATTGTCTTGTTCAAGCCACCAGTCAGGTGAAAGTCAGCTCGCCCAGCGAAGGTGACATCACACCTGCCTACCTGGCTGGGAGGCGAACACTCGCTTACTCTGGTCGAAACCACTCATTTCTTTGAGTGGCTCTTGGTTCTTTTTCATTACTATATTGCTAAATTAATATCTTAACCATGTAAATATTGTGCATAGTGGTGAAGGAATATATGGGTAAAGAAAGTTACCCCTGCTGTATTTACTTAGCCCTTGTCTTGCCTGGTTGCTCGCTGTTGCTGACTTTGTTTACGGCCAGTTGCCTTGATTGCTACCTGTGTTCGAAATAGCCAGTAAAGCTGTGTCTGTGTTTCAACTACGTGTTTGCTTGATACTTCCATCCCTTTCTCTTCCTCTCTTACACACACACACACACACACACACACACACACACACACACACACACACACACATGGGTGAAAGGGACTACATAGTAGGAACAATTCAGTCTGAGGGCCATAAGGTGATAATTGCTGTAATGTACAACCCGCCACAGAACTGCAGGAGGCCAAGAGAAGAATACGACGAGAGCAACAGAGCAATGGTAGACACACTAGCCGAGGTAGCCAGAAGAGCCCACATGGGGAGAGCAAAGTTACTAGTTATGGGTGATTTCAATCACAAAGAGATTGATTGGGAAAACCTAGAGCCCCATGGGGGTCCTGAATCATGGAGAGCCAAGATGATGGATGTGGTACTGGAAAACCTCATGCATCAACATGTTAGAGACACTACCAGAGAGAGAGGTGGGGATGATCCAGCAAGACTGGACCTAGTATTCACCTTGAGTAGTTCGGACATCGAGGATATCACGTATGAAAGGCCCCTTGGAGCTAGTGATCATTTGGTTCTGTGTTTTGATTATATAGTTGAGCTACAAGTGGAGAGGGAGCAGGAATAGGAAGGGAGAAACGAAACTACAAAGGGGGACTACACAGGCATGAGGAACTTCCTACAAGACGTTCAGTGGGAGAGAGAATTGGCAGGAAAACCAGTAAAAGAAATGATGGAATATGTGACAACCAAATGCAATGAGGCAGACGAGAGGTTTGTCCCCAAGGGAAACAGAAGTAATGGGAAGACCAGAACGAGTCCTTGGTTCACCCAGAGGTGTAGGGAGGCAAAAAGTAAGTGTAATAGAGAATGGAAAAAGTACAGAAGACAAAGGACCCAGGAAAATAAAGAGATTAGCCGAAGAGCCAGAAACGAATATGCACAGGTAAGAAGGAGGCTCAGCGACAATATGAAAATGATATAGCATCAAAAGTCAAGTCTGACCCGAAGCTGTTGTATAGCCACATCAGGAGGAAAACAACAGTCAAGGACCAGGTAATCAGGCTGAGAAAGGAAGGTGGGGAGTTCACAATAAACGACCAAGAGGTATGTGAGGAGCTCAACATGAGATTTAAAGAAGTATTTACACAGCAGACAGGTAGGACTCAGGAATTCAGAATAGGGAGGTATACCAACAAGTGCTGGATGAAATACACACAACCGAGGAGGAGGTGAAGAAGCTGCTATGTGAACTCGATACCTCAAAAGCGGTGGGACCGGACAACATTTCTCCGTGGGTCCTTGAGAGGGAGCAGAGATGTTGTGTGTGCCACTAACACAAATCTTCAACACATCCATTGAAACTGGGCAACTACCTGAGGCGTGGAAGATGGCAAATGTAGTCCCAATTTTAAGAAAGGAGACAGACACGAGGCATTAAACTACAGACCTGTGTCACTGACGTGTATAGTATGCAAAGTCATGGAGAAGATCATCAGGAGGAGAGTGGTGGAGCACCTAGAAAGACACAAGCTTATAAACGACAACCAGCACGGTTTCAGGGAAGGAAAATCCTGTGTCACAAACCTACTGGAGTTTTATGATAAGGTAACAGAAGTAAGACACGAGAGAGAGGGGTGGATAGACTGCATTTTTGGACTGCAAGAAGGCGTTCGACACAGTTCCTCACAAGAGGTTAATGCAAAAGCTAAAGGATCAGGCACACGTAACAGGAAAAACACTGCAATGGATCAGAGAATATCTGACAGGAGGCAACAACGAGTCATGGTACGTGACGAGATGTCAGAGTGGGCACCTGTGACGAGTGGAGTTCCACAAGGGTCAGTCCTAGGACCTGTACTGTTTTTGGTATATGTGAATGACATAACGGAAGGGATAGACTCAGAAGTGTCCCTGTTTGCAGATGATGTGAAGTTAATGAGAAGAATAAAATCAGTCGAGGATCAGGCAGGACTACAAAGAGACCTGGACAGGCTGCAAGCCTGGTCCAGTAACTGGCTCCTTGAATTTAACCCTGCCAAATGTAAAGTCATGAATATCGGGAAGGGCAAAGAAGACCGCAGACAGAGTATAGTCTAGGTGGCCAAAGACTGCAAGCCTCACTCAAAGAAAAAGATCTTGGGGTGAGTATAATACCGAGCACATCTCCTGAGGCACACATCAATCAGATAACTGCTGCAGCATACGGGCGGCTGGCAAACCTAAGAATAGCGTTCCAATACCTCACTAAGGAATCATTCAAGACTCTGTATACCATATACGTCAGGCCCATACTGGAGTATGCAGCACCGGTTTGGAACCCACACCTGGTCAAGCACGTCAAGAAATTAGAGAAAGTGCAAAGATTTGCAACAAGACTAGTCCCAGAGCTAAGGGGATTGTCCTACGAAGAAAGGTTAAGGGAAATCGGCCTGACGACACTAGAGGACAGGAGGGTTAGGGAGACATGATAACGACATATAAAATACTGCGAGGAATAGATAAGGTGGACAGAGACAAGATGTTCCAGAGAGGGACACAGAAACAAGGGGTCATAATTGGAAGTTGAAGACTCCTATGAGTCAAAGGGATGTTAGGAAGTATTTCTTCAGTCATAGAGTTGTCAGGAAGTGGAATAGCTTAGAAAGCGACATAGTGGAGGCAGGAACCATACATAGTTTTAAGACTAGGTTTGATAAAGCTCATGGAGCAGGGAGAGAGAGGACCTAGTAGCAATCAGTGAAGAGGCGGGGCCAGGAGCTATGACTCGACCCCTGCAACCACAAATAGGTGAGTACAAATAGGTGAGTACACACACACACACACACACGCATGCGCGCGAGAAAATCGCGAACGAGCGATAAAAGTTGCAAAATAACCGAAGGGTGAGTTGAATGATAGCTCTAGGCCTTTCGTGTTGTAATCAACACATCAGGAGCTTCCGTTTCAGAAATAGAGTAGGAAATCCAGGCAGATTCGTTCAGGGATACGACTGAGTCGTTATTTTGTGTGTGTACTCACCTAGTTGTGGTTGCAGAGGTGGAGTCACAGCTCCTGGCCCCGCCTCTTCACTGGTCGCTACTACTACTATGTGTGTGTGTATATTATATATATATATATATATATATATATATATATATATATATTATAATGCATAGGCGTGAATCTGGCCACGGAGAGCCAGTTTTTCAAGAGTTATGAAGGGTGAAAAATCAACAGGGCTACACACAGTGTTGGGAGCAGTGATGGAGGCGCGCTCATCCCGGGTCCTGAATAAATATTTCATAACAATAAGTAAATAGTGGTGAAATATTGTAACTACTCCTCCCTTCTATCCAGTTTCCCCCTACGCCCCTCCCCATCCCTTCACCCCTCTCCTGTGCACATCCTCGTTCATCCCCCTCCATTACCTCCTCTCTTACTCCATCCCTACTCCCGCTCCATCCTCTGTCTTTACTCGCCTTCCTTCCCTCCTCTCTCCTTTCATATTTCTCTCTCCATTCTAGCACCGTGGAAAATTGGTGTTTGATCTGAAGCATTGTTTGGGTTTCCGGCTGACTTGATGTCACCAACGCGTGCACACACAACGAGGATTCTTACCTGACAACAAAGAGTGTTGCTCAGAGGATGGTAAAGAATTTTTCTCCCAAGAGGTAAACTGATGGAAGTTATGTGCTACAACCACTGGAAGCTTAACCCATAACCCAAAGATGAATACAGAAGCATAAAAGGTGTGTGTGTGTGTGTAAAATATTCCACAGAGAAAGCCTTCAAGGAGATAAAACATGGAAGGGAACGCAGAAGCTTGTACAGAGATAAGAGAGAGTTTTGCTGAATTACTTAAAGTTAAAAGTCACAACAAAAGAAAGAGCTACATGGAGCGATTACTTGCATATAAACTAGAGAATTCGTACCAAACAGAATAACCACAAATGGATTAAAACATTTAAAAACCTCGTCAGAATTGGTCTAATATTCAATGGAGGTTCATATATCCATGAGCAAATAAGAAGGAGCGAAATGGATGGATGATGATAGTGTTCTCTTATTGTGCTCACGGCTCCTGATCTACATTGGGTTTACCGTATATTTCCTCCCATATTTCTTACTCCAGTATATTGCTATGGTACTGTGCAGGTTTGGGACCAGGCCCTCGATTATCTTCCCTCTATATATTATGATATATTACTCTCTCCTTTGCAGAGTACAATCAGAGGCTGCCTCAGTGAAAAGCTCTATTCCTCAAGGTACACCCCTCAAGGGAGGTTCCTTGACGCTGGTGAAGGGCTCTTGATCTAGGGAATTGTATCTGTGCTCCAGTTCTCTAAATTAAGCCTGAATACCTTCCATCCCCTTCCCCCCACAGGCGCTGTATAATCATATGGTTTTAGCGCTTCCCCATTGTAATAATAATAATAATAATAATCCTCAAGGCACAGTGCTCACACCAGTTATTTTTCACATTCTCAAAGCTGACATAGACAGACATAAGTCATAGCACTGTATCGTCTTTTGCAGACGATACCAGAATTATGTGATTGACATCCATTGCTGACACAGCAAATCTACAAGCTGATATAAATCAAGTCTTCCAGTGACCCACATATAACAACGTGTTTATTGTGGACCAACTTCAATTATTCTGCTATAAAAAAATAAATGAAGAATTATGAAGTGGAATGGAGTATGATTTTTTTTTTAAATCTGATAAATATTATAAACTTCTGCTTATATTTAGAATACAAGTATCTTTACTTTCCTGAGTGATTCCTGCGATATTTCTTTACTAATTAAGGAGGCCTGGTCTAAGACCTGATTGCGGGGGCGATGATCCTTGGCACCATGGAGAGAAACAGCTCGTTGTGGTGGAGGCGGCTACACCCAGGCTAGTTTTTTTTGTCCTGTGCTGAGGACGTGGCGGCCAGGGACCAATCACACACAAGCTTTGTTTGAGCTGTATTGATTGACAGGGGTCTACCAATAATTATTTTCAGAGATTTTTTTTTTTTTGTTGTGTTTGCGAATGCAATAATATAGCAGTTTTTGTATTGACAGGAAGCCTTACTGCGACAGTGCGTTTGCCTTGCGTTTAGCGAACGTAGGGTCGATCCTCCACGATGCTTTGCTATAAATGACCCTAAAAGGTTTAGTATTTCATATAAATATAAAAAATAATGTGTGTTGGCATCTAAAATAATCAGCTGATATGGTAGAATGAGCTAATGGTTAATTTCTGTGTATTTCATCTGTATTTTAATTAAGTGAGTGTTCTTTAGTGGGCAAATCATGTGTTAAAATAGTTTACCCTGTCCTGTCGTACCTACAATTGTGAAATATTTTCGTATGGATTCTTACTTCATGAATATTTGTAAGTTATTTGTGGGAAAGCCGATGCGGTAATTATTTTTTTTGTGTTCTGCAAAGGAACGAAATATCGTGACCGATGACTCAAAGATCTTAGAAAATGAAAACTTTGTAGTATGGAAGTATCAATACCGTGATTAGAAGTCACAACTAGCCTCCATATTGGAGATGGAACGCATAACATGGCACGCATAACTGCGATAAACCACCTCAATTACTGGGAACGCTTGAAGTTTCTAAACCTGTACTCCCTAGAACGCAGGCGGGAGAGATACATTGTTATATACACGTGGAAAATTCTCGAGGGCTTAGTACCAAACTTGCACACGAAAATCACTCCCTACGAAAGAAAAAGACTCGGCAGGCGTTGTAACAACCCCCCAATGAAAAGCAGGGGTCCCACTAGCACGTTGAGGGACAACACAATAAGTGTCAGGGGCCCAAGATTGTTCAACTGCCTCCCAGCATACATAAGGGGGGTTACCAACAAACCCCTGGCTGTCTTCAAGCAGGCACTGGACAGGCACCTAAAGTCAGTACCTGACTAGCCAGGCTGTGGTTCGTACGTTGGGCTGCGTGCGGCCAGCAGTAACAGCCTGGTTGATCAGGCTCTGGTCCAACATGAGGCCTGGTCACAGACTGGGCCGCGGGGGCGTTGACCCCTGGAATTCTCTCCAGGTAAACTCCAGACGACGTTTCGATCCGTTCTGGACGTGACAATATTTAGGGCCATTACCAATTGATATACGAGAACTGCAACACATCTTCTAGAAAGTCTTATAATTACATGAGAAATCCCAGTTCTGTCTTTATGGGTCCAACATCAGCTCAAACCAGCAGCTTTACTGATGAAGAAGTGCACAGAGGATTAACCATTAATTGTAACCACAATAATTAACACAGCTGGCTGTGACAACTTAGCAAGCTGAGTTAATAAATGTTAAATAGTTGTCAACGTTGCTAAATGCATGGTAATATAGTTTTAACAGGAAAATTAAAATGGCTATTTATGCACACCATAGATGTATTGACCACCCAAAAAGAGAGACCTGACAGTAACAGTATTAACTAATTTAAAGTTTTTGTTCTGACGCAATAAAAAACGACAAATCTTAATCTTTATTGGAATGTCATTGCGGTTTCCAACAGTTATAGTTCCACTGTCGCGTTCTAAAAAAAATAGTTGTGTTCACTCTGTAGAGTCCTAATAAAGATATATATCCCCTGTTCCTCTGTATATGTTCAGTATACCTCTTGAGCGTCCTATCAGAGATAGCTGTGTTCTGTATACCTCTTGAGCGTCCTATCAGAGATAGCTGTGTTCTGTATACCTCTTGAGCGTCTTATCAGAGATAGCTGTGTTCTGTATACCTCTTGTGCGTCTTATCAGAGATAGCTGTGTTCTGTATACATCTTGTGCGTCTTATCAGAGATAGCTGTGTTCTGTATACCTCTTGTGCGTCCTATCAGAGATAGCTGTGTTCTGTATACCTCTTGTGCGTCCTATCAGAGATAGCTGTGTTCTGTATACCTCTTGAGCGTCTTATCAGAGATAGCTGTGTTCTGTATACCTCTTGTGCGTCTTATCAGAGATAGCTGTGTTCTGTATACCTCTTGAGCGTCCTATCAGAGATAGCTGTGTTCTGTATGCCTCTTCTGCGTCTTGTCAGCGATAGCTGTGTTCTGTATACCTCTTGAGCGTCCTATCAGAGATAGCTGTGTTCTGTATACATCTTGTGCGTCCTATCAGAGATAGCTGTGTTCTGTATACCTCTTGAGCGTCCTATCAGAGATAGCTGTGTTCTGTATGCCTCTTCTGCGTCTTGTCAGCGATAGCTGTGTTCTTATACCTCTTGAGGTCCTATCAGAGATAGCTGTGTTCTGTATACATCTTGTGTCCTATCAGAAATGTGTTCTGTATACCTCTTGAGCGTCCTATCAGAGATAGCTGTGTTCTGTATGCCTCTTCTGCGTACTATCAGAGATAGCTGTGTTCTGTATGCCTCTTCTGCGTACTATCAGAGATAGCTGTCATCTGTATGCCTCTGGTAAGTCCTGTCAGAGACCTTATTTAAAGTCATTGACAAACTAGAGGGTGTCCAGCGGCGAGCAACGATGATATTCTGTGCAGAAAATTTCAAGAAGCCTATTTGGAATGTCTTACCATAAGGAGACTTACAAGGCGAAGATTTGGAAACATGTTTATATGTAGACATGCGGCGCTGTATGACCCTTGTGGTTTTAGCTCTTGGTTTTTATCATAATTATAATAATTATATATATATATATATATATATATATATATATATATAATATTGGAACCCCGGTTTTCATACTCCCCCAGCTTGCATGTAAAACCACAGTTATTCTCCATAAAATGTCTTTTTTGATAATATTTACCATAAGAAATAATGTAAATCCCATTAATCCGTTCCAGACACCCAAAAGTATTAACAAAAATACATTTTATGGAGAATAACTGTGGTTTTACATGAAGTTGGAGTATATATATATATATATATATATATATATATATATATATATATATATATATAATATATTATATATATATATATATATATATATATATATATATATATATATATATATATATATATATGTGTGTGTGTGTGATGTGTGTAACATATATTTTTTTTTCAACAAGTCAGTCGTCTCCCACCAAGGCAGGGTGACCCAAAAAGAAAATAAATCCCCAAAAAGAAAATACTTTCATCATCATTCAACACTGTCACCTCACTCATACATAATCACTGTCTTTGCAGAGGCGCTCAGATACGACAGTTTAGAATAGTACCTTTAAACTGTCACTATCCCAGACCCCCTCCTTTAAAGTGCAGGCATTATACTTCCCATTTCCAGGACTCAAGTCCGGCTAAATCTATAATAACAAGTTTCCCTGAATCCCTTCACTAAATATTACCCTGCTCACACTCCAACAGCTCGTCAGGTCCCAAAAACCATTCGTCTCCATTCACTCCTAACACGCTCACACACGCTTGCTGGAAGTACAAGCCCCTCGCCCATAAAACCTCCTTTACCCTCTCCCTTCAACTATTTCGAGGACGACCCCTACCCCTCCTTCCTTACCCTACAGATTTATACGCTCTCCAAGTCATTCTACTTTGAACCAATCTCTCTAAATGACCAAACCACCTCAACAACACCTCTTCAGCCCTCTGACTAATACTTTTAGTAACTCCACACCACCTAATTTCCACACTCCGAATTTTCTGCATAATATTTACATCACACATTGCCCTTAGACAGGACATCTCCACTGCCTCCAGCCTCCTCCTCGCTGCAGCATTTACAACCCATGCTTCACACCCATATAAGAGTGTTGGTACCACTATACTTTCGTACATTCCCTTCTTTGCCTCCATAGATAACGTTTTTTTGTCTCCACAGATAACGCACCACTCGCATTTTTTCCTTCATCAATTCTATGGTTAACCTCATCCTTCATATATATATATATATATATATATATATATATATATATATATATATATATATATATATATATATATATATATGTCGTGCCGATTAGGTAAAACTGGTCAATTAGCAAGAACTCATCTAAAATTAAGTCCTTTCTAAAAATTTCTCTTATACGTTTAAAGATATATTTTTTTCATTTATGTTAATGTAAAAATTTTTAATTTTGCACCAAAAGAATCTTAGAAAACTTACCTAACCTTATTATAAGAAGCGCAATTTAATTTATCCTAACCCAACTAAATATATTTTTGATACGTTAACAATAGTTTAATAATAAACAAACACAATGAAATATATTTTTTTCGTTAGGTTCAGAATGATTTTTGCGAAATTATTGCATACACAAATTTTCGCTTGTCTTATATGGCAAGAAGAGCGTTGCTATTTAAGCCAAAATCCCAAGTTTTACATAATCGGCACGACATATATATTAGATGAGTTCTTGCTGATTGACCAGTTTTACCTATTCGGCACGACATATATATATATATATATTATATATATATATATATATATATATATATATATATATATATATATATATATATATATATATATATATATATTCTATGTAGACAGCTTCGGGTGTCACTACCCCAGCAGCCCAGTCCCAGACCAGGTCTCCCTCTTGACCTCTTCAATTAGGTTGTTGATGCTGGCTGTATTCAGTCCAACGTAACCACCACAACACAAGTTCTCTTGGTAATTTTACAAGTGTAATTTTCTTTTGGTTCACTCAGTGCACTCTTACTTTTCAGTTTTGTTTTGTACCTTCTGCTGGGCCGCTTGCTGTCTTTGGGAGGAATTTTTGTGTGCAGGTCTGGAACCAGTTCCTCTATAATATTCCATGAAACATTATGACGTGTCTTTCTCGCCTACGTTCCAAGGAGTACAGTTTCGGGGGCTCCAGGCATTCTCGGTAATTTCGGTGCTTCACTGAGTTTATTTAGGGTGTGAAGATTTTCTGTACAATCTCCCGATTTACGATTAAATCTGCCATTAAGGGGGATAACAGTGTTAAGCAGTGTTTCAGTCTAGAGAGAACAAGTGACTTGGAGTATCATCATTGGATTGGCTTACATTCACATTACTCATTCCATCTTTCCAGTATATTTCAGCAAGGTTATGGTTTATTTGGTCACAGTTTATGTATGTATTGTGTAAATGGAAGTTGATGAGTACATCCTCTTAATTATTTGTAATTTGATGTTCAGGGATGTGAGGCTGTGATGTGTGAGGTTGTGATGTGAGGCTGTGATGTGAGGTTCCTTTTGCCTGACACCGCTGCATTCCGTGCCAGATCCTCATTATTTGTGAATATAAGTTAAAAGGCACTTTCTAATCTGGTCGGTGCCACTACTTGCTGACTTACAGCGAATTTATTACAGACTTCTTATAGTTAATTTGAGAGTGACTGTTCTTCCAGTCTGCCTCCTTATTTCTCGGTTATTATAGCATTTGTTATATCCTTCCATTTTAGATGTGTTAAATTGTAATCAAGCTACGAGATATTTGTGTCGCATTTGGAACATTTTCCAGGCAATGTTCGATTTTAAGTAGCTGATTTTTAAACAACTGGGAAGCTGTATCTGGTCATTAATAAACGGGAATAATAACTTTGTTTTAAATGTTTTAAATTTCAGAGTCAAAGGTTTGAGTGCATTTGTTGTGTTGAGTAACGTAGTGCAAATTATCGCCGTCTTAACAGAGGCTGCGTGTTAGTGAGGGAAATACCTGAAAAATTGTCCAGTTAATTATATCAGTCATGAAAGAAAATTGTTATTCTTATTGGGTTGCTCTAAACTCGTAAGGATTTTACAACGCCTGGGGCTTGGGAGGCGATTAGGTTTAATCTGAGGAAAGGAATATGTCTCCAATTCCTCGGAGCAAGAGCCCGCTGCAAGCAGTAAGGTTTCATTACCCAAGTGATTTCTGTCCAATGAAGGGAAATATTTTGTCTTTAATATGGTAAATATATGGAATAAGCTATCAGAAAAATGTATTAGAGAAATATTTATACTATATATATACATACGTATACATATGCAAAACAATCGCAGACAATTGATCTTAAAAATGCAAGACAAGCCACGGGGGGGAGGTGGAAATCTTTAGCTCAAGTACTTTCACACTTCTCAGTGCGTCATCAGGAGCTGTGCAATGTTGCAAAGGCAACAACAGGAGAAGTAGGGTAAGTTTTCAGAGTATAGTAGTGTGGAGGCACTAGCCAGTCTGTTGTTGCCTTTGCAACATTGCACAGCTCCTGATGGCGCACTGAGAAGTGTGAAAGTACTTGAGCTAAAGACAGACACACACACAAACAAACACAGAAACACACACACACACAAACAACACACACACACACACATTATATATATATATACACACACACGACACATTGTCCCGCCTCAAGAGACAACACAACGTACGTGTCACCTTATCCATTTTGCCATCGATCCTACAAACATGAGCTTAGCGAACTAGGCTTGTATCATATTGCGAGGACACTCGTGGTAGTGGATGCTCAAGGATTAATTTCAGCCTCCTGTTTTGAATACCCTCCTCAACAAGCAGGATTCTGAGCCTAACGAAAAAAATATATTTCATTGTGTTTATTATTAAATGATTGTAAACTTATATAAAATATATTTAGTTTGAATAGGCTAAATTAAATTGCGCTTGTTATAATAAGGTTAGGCAAGTCTTCTAAGGTTCTTTTACTAATTGACCAGTTTTACCTATTCATATATATATATATATATATATATATATATATATATATATATATATATATATATATATATATATATATATATATAAAGAATAATGGATAAATCTTTTTCGCAAAATTCACAACTTTGTTCCTTCATAAAGAGCCTCGTTCTTGCCCTAAGGCTTGTTGCTGTGTAGTTTCCTTTGAATACGTTTCTGACTGATCGACCCGACTATTGTTGCCTGTGGTCCTCAGGTCCACAAGTCCTTCACAACCTGGCAGAAGAGACATCTTGACCAGTCTCATCGCCAAGATTGATGATATTTATGGTGCAAGTGGAAGTATTTCTCGTGTTTGCTGTTGGAAGATTGGAGAGACGTGGAGCACTACAATCACTACCATTACGGAGCACTACAATCACTACCATTACGGAGCACTACACTCACAACCATTACGGAGCACTACAATCACAACCATTACGGAGCACTACAATCACAACCATTACGGAGCACTACAATCACTACCATTACGGAGCACTACAATCACTACCATTACGGAGCACTACAATCACTACCATTACGGAGCACTACACTCACAACGATTACGGAGCACTACAATCACTACCATTACGGAGCACTACACTCACAACCATTACGGAGCACTACAATCACTACCATTACGGAGCACTACAATCACTACCATTACGGAGCACTACAATCACTACCATTACGGAGCAATACACTCACAACCATTACGGAGCACTACACTCACAACCATTACGGAGCACTACAATCACTACCATTACGGAGCACTACAATCACTACCATTACGGAGCACTACAATCACTACCATTACGGAACACTACAATCACTACCATTACGGAGCACTACAATCACTACCATTACGGAGCACTACACTCACAACCATTACGGAGCACTACACTCACAACCATTACGGAGCACTACAATCACAACCATTACGGAGCACTACAATCACAACCATTACGGAGCACTACACTCACAACCATTACGGAGCACTACACTCACAACCATTACGGAGCACTACAATCACAACCATTACGGAGCACTACAATCTCAACCATTACGGAGCACTACACTCACAACCTCACACACAACCATGCCACATATAAACTGAATAATGTAGATCTTAATAAATAACAAAAAAGGCACAATACCGTGACTGGAACAATACACACACAACCCACACATATAAAAGGAGAGGAGCTTACATAAGAACATAAGAACATAAGAATGGAGGAACACTGCAGAAGGCCTACTGGCCCATACAAGGCAAGTCCATATCAAAACCACCACTACCTAAGAATTTATTCCCGTACTCACGACACCAATCAAACCCAGCCCCTCCCACTCATATATTTGTCCAATCTCTTTTTAAAGCCACCCAAGGTCCTAGCCTCTATCACCCTACTCGGAAGATTGTTCCACGCATCTACAACTCTGTTCGAAAACCAGTACTTGCCTATGTCCTTTCTAAATCTAAATTTATCCAATTTAAATCCGTTATTTCTGGTTCTTACTTGGTTCGATATCCTCAGTATTTTATTAATATCTCCTTTGTTTATGCCCATCATCCACTTGTACACCTCGATGATATCTCCCCTCATTCTACGTCTCTCCAGAGAGTGGAGATTCAACGCTCTAAGTCTATCTTCATACGGGAGATTTCTTATACTGTAAATCATTTTAGTCATTCTTCTTTGTATGTTCTCCAATGAATCTATATCCATCCTGTAGTAAGGAGACCAAAACTGAGCTGCATAATCCAAATGAGGTCTCACTAGTGATGTATAGAGCTGTAAAATAACTTTTGGACTTCTGTTGCTTATACTTCTTGAAATAAATCCTAGTAATCTGTTAGCCTTATTGCGCACACTTAGGCACTGTTGTCTTGGCTTTAGATTCCTGCTTACCATGACTCCCAAGTCTTTTCACATTCTGTATGATCAAGCTCTACTTCACCTAGTTTATAAATTCGAGGGATATTTTCATTACCAAGGACTAGTACCTTACACTTGTCCACATTGAACTTCATCTGCCACTTTTCAGACCAAGACATTAATTTGTCCAAATCCTCCTGGAGTTCACTGGTATCCTCCTCAGAATGAATCATACGGCCTATTTTTGTATCATCAGCAAATTTACTCATGTCACTTGCAATTCCTTCATCAAGGTCATTTATGTAAATTATGAACAACAATGGGCCTAAAACTGATCCTTGTGGAACGCCACTAGTGACTAATCCCCATTCAGATTTGACCCCATTAATAGAAACTCTCTGCTTTCTATTGGTAAGCCATGCCTCTATCCATGCTAGAACTTTACCTCCTATACCATGAGCTGCCACCTTTCTTAAGAGTCTCTTGTGAGGTACTCTATCGAAGGCCTTACTGAAATCCAAGTAAACTATATCATATTCTTTATCACTGTCTACTGCCTCAAAGGTTTTATTGAAAAACGTCAGTAAATTTGTTAGGCAGGAACGACCTCTCGTGAACCCATGCTGAGATTCATTAATCAAATTATGTTCTTCAAGGTGACTTCTAATAATATCAGCTATAATTGATTCTAATAATTTGCCTACTATAGATGTGAGGCTTATTGGACGGTAATTTGATGGAATTGACTTATCCCCTGATTTAAATATAGGAACTACATTAGCTATCTTCCACATCTCTGGCACAATACCAGTTAGGATGGACGTATTAAACACATTCGTTAATGGCTGACTAAGTTCCATCTTGCATTCTTTAAGTACCTTGGAAAACAACTCGTCGGGTCCCGGGGACTTATTTTGCTTCAGTTTATCTATCTGTTTGATAACCATGTCCCTCGTGACAGGAATATTAGTTAACTTGAATTCTTCAGGAACTGAATAATTGTTAATTTCTGGAATCTCATTTACGTCTTCTTGTGTAAAGACTGACAAAAAATAGTCATTAAATAGAGAACACATTTCCAGTTCGTTATCCGTCAGCTGTCCATTCCCAATTTTCAGAGGTCCTACCTTTTCCCTCACCTTCGTCCTATACACTTGAAAGAACCCTTTTGGATTAGTCTTTGATTCATTAGCAACCTTAATCTCATAGTCACGTTTAGCCTTTCTAATCCCTTTTTTTACTTCTCTTTTCAACTGAACATATTGGTCAATAAGGTTAACATCTCCTCTTTTGATGCGCCTATAAATTCCTCTTTTCTCCCCTAATAGATGTTTTAGCCTCCTGTTAATCCATTTGGGATCGTTATTATTTGACCTAAATTCTCTCTGGGAAGTAAATATACTCTGTGCACGTTGTACATTATTAAGAAAAATCATAAACGCAGATCCCATCGTAATCGTTAGCTAGATTACCCCAGTCGAGATTAGACAGGTGTTCTCTAAGTCCAGTATAGTCGGCAGAACGAAAATCAGGAACTTTTACCGTATTATCCCTATTCTCGTATTCCCAGGTAATATTAAAAGTAATGGATTTGTGATCACTTGCGCCAAGCTCTTCAGTGATCTCCAGATTATTTACAAGGGTTTCTTTATTTGACAAGACTAGGTCGAGCAAATTATTACCTCTGGTAGGCTCCGTCACACACTGCTTCAGAAAACAGTCCTGAACTACTTCCATAAAGTCACTGGACTCCAGATTACCGGTCAAAGAAGTCCAGTCAATTTGACTAAAGTTAAAATCCCCTACTATCACTACGTTATTGTGTCTATAAGCCCTAACAATTTCGTCCCAAAGAAGTCTCCCTCTATCGTGATCCAAGCCTGGAGGTCGGTATATTACACCTACAATCAGTTTTCTTGACCTTCTAGAAACTCTACCCAAACAGATTCTGTTAATGATCCATCTATTTTTATGCCTGTTTTTATGCAGCAATTTATGTTTTCTCGTACATATAATGCAACTCCACCCCCTTTCCCATTATATCTATCTACATGGAACAACTTAAACCCCTGAATATGACATTCAGCAATCATATCCCGACTCTCTATATTATACCATGTTTCAGTTATTGCAATGACATCAAAGTTCCCAGCACATGCTACCAAACGTAATTCGTTAATTTTATTTCTGGCGCTTCGACAGTTAGTGTATAATACATTGAGATGTATCTTCTTGTGAACCTTTTTCATATTCAGCTTTTGTTTTACACAATTTCTGTTACTATTATTACCCTGTGTTACTCGATTACTGTTATTGTTAAGATTTATGATGTCAAAGCCTGAATCAATATTTTGACCCTCATTATTCACCATTCCTAAACCCATACCTCTAACGACGACGTTTCGGTCCGTCTTTGCAGTGCTCCTTTCCTAGCTTATAACTGACTCCACTACTACTACCACTACCACCATCACTACTACCTCCATTACCCCTCCACCACTTTCTTGTGCCCTCCCCTGTCTGCCTGCCTATAAATACCCCTTCCTCCTGTCCTTCGTGTTAGTGTGACTTTGTAAATGGTCCAAGTCGGACCGAAACGTCGTCGTAAGCTCCTCTCCTTTTATATGTGCGGGTTGTGTGTGTAGATCTTAATACTTGTGATTGCGAGAAGGATTTAGGAGTTCTGGTTAGTAGTAATCTGAAACCAAGACAACAGTGCATAAGTGTTCGCAATAAAGCTAACAGAATCCTTGGCTTCATATCAAGAAGTATAAATAATAGAAGTCCTCAGGTTGTTCTTCAACTCTATATATCTTTGGTTAGGCCTCATTTAGATTATGCTGCACAGTTCTGGTCACCTTATTACAGAATGGATATAAATGCACTGGAAACCGTACAGAGGAGGATGACAAAGTTGATCCCATGTATCAGAAATCTTCCCTATGAGGATAGACTGAGGGCCTTGAATCTGCACTCTCTAGAAAGGCGTAGAATTAGGGGGGATATGATTGAGGTGTATAAATGGAAAACAGGAATAAATAAAGGGGATGTAAATAGCGTGCTGAAAATATCCAGCCAAGACAGGACTCGCAGCAATGGTTTCAAGTTGGAAAAGTTCAGATTCAGGAAGGATATAGGAAAGCACTGGTTTGGTAATAGAGTTGTGGATGAGTGGAACAAACTCCCGAGTACCGTCATAGAAGCTAAGACGTTGTGTAGTTTTAAAAATAGGTTAGATAAATACATGGGTGGGTGTGAGTTGGACCTGACTAGCTTGTGCTACTAGGTCAGATGCCGTACTAATTCCTTAAGTGGAATTGACCTGACTACCTGGAGTTTACCTGGAGAGGGTTAAATCCAGGTGGTTGGCTAGATAAATATATGAGTGGGTGCGGGTGGGTGTGAGTTGGTCCTGACTAGCTCGTGCTACTAGGTCAGATGCCGTGCTCCTTCCTTAAGTGAATGTAACCTGACCTGGCTGGGTAGTGGCATCGGCTTACAACCATTACGGAACACTACAATCACTACCATTACGGAGCACTACAATCACTACCATTACGAGCACTACAGTCACAACCATTACGGAGTACTACAATCACTACCATTACGGAGCACTACAATCATAACCATTACGGGGCACTACAATCACTTCCATTACAACAGTCACAACCATTACGGAGTACTACAATCACAACCATTACGGAGCACTACAGTCACTACCATTACGGAGTACTACAATCACAATCATTATGGAATACTACAATCAGAACCATTACGGAGCACTACAGTCACAACCATTACGGAGCTCTACAATCACAACCATTACGGGGCACTACTCTCTCAACCATTACGGAGCACTACAGTCACTACCATTGCCGAGCACTACACTCACAATCATTACGGAACACTACACTCACAACCATTACGGAGCACTACAGTCGCAACCATTACGGAGCACTACAATCACTACCATTACGGAGCACTACAATCACTACCATTACGGAGCACTACAATCAACCATTGCTGAGCACTACAGTCACAACTATTGCTAAGCACTACAATCACAATCACTATTGGGCACTACAACCACAATCACTATTGAACGCTACAACCACAATTACTATTCGACGTTACAGCCACAGTGTTGGACACTACAACCACAATCACTATTGGAAGCTACAACCACAATCACTATTGGACACAACAATTACAACCATCGTAATTGTAATTATAACCACACATTAATCACTAATCACATTTTCGTAAATAATTTCTGACATCACAATTAGCTTTACAACTACAAATTCTTTCAACAAATCGGCCGTTTCCCACCCAGGCGGGGCGGCCCACCCAGGCGGGGTGGCCCACCCAGGCGGGGCGGCCCACCCAGGCGTGGCGGCCCACCAAGGCAGGGTGGCCCACCCAGGCGGGGTGGCCCAAAGAGAAAAACAAAAGTTTCTCTTTTTAACTTTAGTAATGTATACAGGACTACAAAATCATTACCATAATTACAACAGCTGATACTGTTGCAACTACAATCACCAATAAAACTACAGCTGTCACCACTAGTACAAATATCACCACTAAGATCTTTACTACTATCACTACTAATACAACTATCACCACTAGCATCACCGCTAATACTTTAACTTGTATACCTGTATGGGATTATATGAAATTAAATCTAATTGCACATGCACTCTTTGATCCATACTGTTTTAGTGCTCAAAGTGAATATAATAAACTATAACCACTATTACTACAACTATCACCACTAGCACTCCTACTGCAATTATCACTGCTACTACAACTATTACCACTAACACTCCATCTATTCCAATTATCACTACTCCTACAACTACATTTTAAGGGGAAAAATTGAGCAAAATATTAATATTTTGTGAAATGAAAAAAAAGCTTGAAATTTGGCAATGTTTCACTTTGTTTGTGGAGTTTCAGGCATTTTAAGAAAATATTAATTTTTTTCACTAAAACCTAGATATTCCTGGTTAAAATGCTGGACAACTACAACTATCACCACTAGCACAATCGCGACTATTGCTACAACTAGAATCACCACTGCTGCTACTGGAATATCACCACAATTATCACATCACTACGGCCATCACTACCCTCGTCATAACATCGCTGTAATTACCTCAAGGCTAAGCCTATGGTTATGAGTAGGACCTCGTAAACTCGCTACTTAACTCTACTTAACATTACTTAAGGCCGACTTTCCTTGTTACTTGAGGCTTTGTAAGTAAGATTAGGCGTGGCACTGGTCGCTCTGCGGGGACTTCGAAAGTTATATAGATGAAGTTTGTTGTCGCAAGTTTGTATGTATGTAATTACCTATTTGAGTGTACTGGGGGACGAGTTCCATCTCTCTGAATCACTGCTTGGAGCTTTCACGAAGCTCCAAACTAAAGACGATTTTAACAATGAAATAATGATACCTGGGTACTTTCTGTTTACATACGATGGAAATGCAAATTACCGGACGGCGAGGTGAGGTTGGTCTGCTTGTTAAGGAGTCGCGAGTTTGCACCGACTTACTGAACACCATAAATGTCATCTAGTTGTAATTTTAGCCGTAAAAATTGAAAACTCTAAATTTAGTTACTGTTCTCACATATACTCTTAAGTCACTAGATACAACTTGCAAGTATTAAGAAAGATCGGTTATGGAACTCTGATTACTATCTTGAAAATGTTTCAGACCCTGACCCACGGAATTTGTTGCATTGTACGACACACAAAACTGAAGAATATTGCAGAGGTCTCAGGTGGCAACCTGGGTGAACAATCATATATAAATGAACAATCAAGACTAATAAATTCGATTGAGGTTTAGCAAATAGCGGATTCGACATTGCTATAGAAAATACCCTTGACCTTATATTTATATATAATGAGAATCTAGTATGGATCATAAAAGTATGAAACACGGCAAATACAATGGTCCTGCTGAAATGTGCTGAGAAGATAATACAGTAAATCCTCACTTAACGTCGTTTCGTTATAACGTTGATATGAAAAACGATTCCCGGCCAGGTCACTGTGTGTTGAGTTCGTTGTTAAACTGTGTGATGGTAGGTGGTGCTCCTTACAATTTTCCCTTTGCAAACATTTATTCTTTAATTTAACCCTTTTGCAATGAGTTCTAAAGGTGCACTGTGCACCCCTGTTTAACCTATGGTAAAATTGGTTTCGTTATATACATCGTTTCACTTAAAGTTGCAGTTTCCAAGAACCTATCGACGACGTTAAGTGAGGACTTAATATATGAGTGGGGCAGCGGGCCTCCAGCAGCAACAGCCTGGTTGACCAGGCAAGCACCAGACGAGCCTGGCCCATGGCCGGGCTCAGAGAGTAGATAAACTCTCGAAACTCTTCAAAGGTATATCAAAGGTATACTTAACATGGATTTGAACGAGTATCACGAGAGGAGCTTAATATCTCTTAAAAATATACTCCAGACACATTCTTTTAAGAAAAAAAGGGAGAGAGAGAGAGGCTCCCTCTTCAGGCAAACACAACGAATAAGAACTTAAAGGCTGCAGACTCACAAGAATAAAAGGAAATACTAGTTAGGTAAATGGAAAACATTAAAAGTTAAACTAAACGCATCATGCAGAACCCAGGAGAGACAAAAGTATCAAAAAGCCATTAATGCAATTGAACGAGATTCAAAATATTTTCTGATATTTTTTCTTCGGGGTAAAAATCACATCCAGTATCGGGCCCTTGTTTAAAGAATGTGGAACTTACGCTGATGATAACATAGAAACATAGACATGAATGTGCAACTTACGCTGATGGTAACATAGAAACATAGACATGAGTAAAACGCTGAAATCAATACGACTGCGTTCAGTAAGCTATTAATCAGACTATAAATTGACAATTCAAATGTGTTTTTTTTAATGAAACTCTAAACTCTTTCGACATATCCATAATTTCTGGCATTCCTTAATTAACCCCACGCGACTTCAGAGAGCCCCATGCAGGCCGCCCCAGGACCACACTCGTGCAACTCCGTATTCATAAAAAAAATTTCCTATCTTACAGAGACGAAGCTTGGTTACAGGAGACATCCCAGTCATTGGAAGGCACTTACATAGCTCCGCTGCACAAAGCTGCCATTAAAGTAATAAAACAACTATAGATCGATAGTACTAACTATAAACCGAGATACAGCTCATAAAACTGTATTATCCTGGAATATGTATGAGGGTGGCAAATCTCCAAGCTGGAATAAATCAAGTCTTCCAGTTTCCCACAGAAAATATGTCGTTGATAATGAGTTTGTTACTCCTCTGTGGCAAAACTGGGGAAACAAAAACTAGAATGGAGCATAAAACAGTGTCAAACTACTCAGCAGAGTGGAAGATTAATGTGAAGTGTTTAGGAATGAGAATGTCAGCGGATCTTGCATTCAGGGACCTTATCAGTGTTATCACAACAGCAAGGAAAATGAAACGGTTGGATAAATAGAACCTTGAAAATAAGAGATTGTAATATTGCTGTACACTGACAGCCTCTTTCAAGGCATTCGAGTTTGCAGAGAACCTCTTTTTCAGTTTCTTTAATTTCAGTTAAACACCTAAATTACTGGGAACACTTGTAGTCCTTCATATTGCTTCCTTGAAATTCAGGAAATAAAGATAAATTATACTTTACACCTGGAAAATTCTGGAGGGATTGATCCAAAATCTGAACACTGAAGTCACTCGCTACGACAGCAAGAGGTTCGGAAAAAGGTGAAAATACTCAGTGAAAAAGCAGGAGTACAATATATAAACTAGGGGCTATGCGGGTTTAGCCCTTTCCGCTGATTAAACTGGCTGTAGTAGAATGCACTGAAGACACGTTTCTTCTCTAGCAGTAGCTATGGCCTTGCTGGCTGGAAGAGAGGGGGGGTCATTGCACCTGCGACCCAGTCCCAGTCCAGAGCTCCCGGTTGCTGGCTGATCCACCAAGCTGTTGTTGCCAGCCGCACACAACCCCACGTATGCAACAGTTCAGCTGATTAGGAAATGACTTGAAGAGCTTATCAAATTCCCTCTTGATGACAACCTGAGATCTGCGGATAATTACTCTTATGGGCGAAGGGAAAGTGTTGAAGAGCCGACCTCCTCTTGTGCTCATCTTAGTGTGCTCATTGCACCCTGTTCGTGAGGCGGAAAACGGGAACACAGGGCCAGAGATAGAAGTTAAAAACGCCAACACAACCCCATCTCTTCAACTGACAAATTCCACCAAGCAATTCCTGAGCAGCCTGGGTGTGGTGCTTACTTGGGACTGCTTGCTGCTTACACTAATAGCCTGACTGGTTAGGTCATCAGTCCGGAAGCCTGCTGGAAGGCCGCCCTGCGGGGGTGATGACCCACGGAACTAACAGTAATCCAACAGATATCCTCAAGGTGGATGGAAAATTTGATACTCAGCATGAAAAAGGGTGGTGGCAGATACCATACACATTTTAGAGATAATTATGATAGATATATATGTATGTGTGTGTAGGGGAGATAGAGGGAGGGAGGGAGAGTGGGGGCAGGGAAGGGATGGATGGGTAAGCTGAGACGTTGATGTCCCATACCACTGGAGCTCGCTATAAAAAACCGTGGATTCCCCCTCCTGTTTATAGTGATGATGGTAGGGGCGGTTCATCCCTTTCTTTCAGGGTAGAGGGTACGGATGTACAAAGGGGAGAAGAGGGGACGGGTGATAGAGAGAGAGAGAAAGGAACAGAGAGGGTGTTTTTATTTAGTAAACCTTTAAGTATTTCTTTAAAGGTTCGGCAGTTACAGGAGCTTTAAGGTTTCCATCCAGGAGAGCTGGAGCTGCTATTACTGGGGAATTGCCTTCTCTTACGATGGACTATCCCTTACACAGGATAAATGGAATTTTTATGAAGATATGTCCAACCCAGAGAGGAGCAATAAATATTATATGTAAGAGATATAAAAAGAGAGGAAGAGGGAAGGAGAGAAACTTGGATGACATATCTTACTACGTACATACATTAGTATTTAATAATGCAGTGTCGTTAATTGCTTAAGAGTACATACACCAACCTCACGACAACCAGCCTGAACTTAATGAAGCAAACTCTACTTGACATGTACTCAGCAGCACTCGCTAAATGTCAGCACCCTAAGATAAGTTAGGCAGAGCAAAGCTGCATTATGTTACAGTAATTGATCAGAGAAGCCACACATGCATCCCCTTGAAGCCTCAGAGTGAACGTCCGGAGTACTGGCGGTCAGGTGTGTGCCAGGGATGACCTCTGTACCTCTGGTGAGTCGCAACAACACAACGCATATTTGAAGTATAATACTCCACATAAAATAACAATAAAAACAACTACTAATAATTAATAAATTACTGAACATGAACTAATGTGGTTGAGAGATGGTTACACCTTGGCCCGGTCAAGTTGTAACCATCTGTTTACGAGTCCGGGTAATGAGCCTCGGAATCAACAAGAGGTGGGCAAGTGTACATTAGCTGAATATTTAAGTGAAAGTCTGTTTATTAGTCATAATTAAAGATACTGTCAGTGAAGGGGGAAGGATCCAGACTAGAGGACAAGTGGGTGGGACAATGCAAGGGGTAAGAAATAATAAATAAGGGATTAAGGAAATGGAGGAATAGAAAGGGGGCAAGGGAAGAAAAGAGGAGTGGACAATAGCGGATATGGTTTGTGAAGGGGAAGAGGAGGAGGGCGGAAACAGGATAGAGAACCCAACCCATCTCTCTCACCATAGTTATGCTGCTCCTGCCGCCGCCGCCACCACCACCGCCTCCTCCGCCGCCGCCATCACCCCCGCCGCCACCACCACCACCATCACCCCCGCCGCCACCACCACCACCGAAACCACCACTATAACCACCGCCGCCGCCATCACCGCCGCCGCCGCCACCACCACCACCACCACCGAAACCACCACCATCATCACCGAAACCACCACCAAAACCACCACCACAATAGCGGATATGGTTTGTGAAGGGGAAGAGAGGGAGGGCGGAAACAGGATAGAGAACACCATCGTTATGCCGCTTCTGCCGCCACCACCACCGCCTCCGTCGTCGCCACCACCACCACCGCCGCCGCCACCACCACCACCACGACCATCACCGAAACCACCAAAACCACCACCATCATCACCGAAACCACCAAAACAACCACCACCACCACCATCATCACCAAACCCACCACCACCACCATCATCACCAAACCCACCACCACCACCATCATCACCAAACCCACCACCACCACCATCATCACCAAACCCACCACCACCACCATCATCACCAAACCCACCACCACCACATCACAACCCACCACCACCACCATCATCACCAAACCCACCACCACCACCATCATCACCAAACCCACCACCACCACCATCATCACCAAACCCACCACCGCCACCGCTACCACCGCCACCGCTACCACCACCCTCCTCCTCTGGCAGCTGCCACCTGATTCCTGCCAGTATTCTCGTATATAATAGCTCTTAGTTATCTCTGTATTAGGACTGAAGAAGCCGCTCAGGGCGAAACGTTTCCTCTGATAAATGTCCTGAACTGTACACAGAAAATGTTTTTTTTCCACATCTTGTCTGTATCACCATACCATTTACTGTTTTATACTTTGTTCGCGTTATTAATTCTTCATTTTTTTCCCATAGCAGAGTTTCTTCTCGTTGGACATCATATTTTCTAATGTTTGCTGGACGATTTGGTTTACGTCAGCCTAGTGATTCGTTTTGTCCACGATGGATGCCACTCTTGCCACTCTGGCCTGGTGGCTAAAGCTCTCGCTTAACACGGCGATGGTCTGGGTTCGATTACTAGCGAGGGTAGAAACATTGGGCGTGTTTCTTTACACCGGTTGTCTATGTTTATCCATTAGTAAAATGGGTACCTAGGAGTTAGTCGACTGGTGTGGGTCGCATCCTGGGACAAAACTGACCTAATTTGGCAGAAATGCTCTGCACGATAAGCGGCTTTCTATATAGTAGTATGTCAGTGATGTCAGCTAGGTCTGTATACCTTGTACATGTAGTAACTAAAGATATATTATATTATTATAACTGCTTGCAAAGAATGACTCGTTTCTTTGTCTACGGGAAATATCAGAATTAAAGTGAGTACTCAGTTTTGAGGATTGACAGCTTTTGATTTTGCTTTGTTGACTACTGTATTTATCATTCTGGTAAATTAGACACGTATGCAACACTTGGGTATCTTTATTGATGAAACGTTTCGCCACACAGTGGCTTCATCAGTCCATACAAAGGAGAATCGTGAAGAAAAGGAGGAGTTTGAGGTGGTCAGTCCCTCAACCTTGAGTCGATGTTGTCAGTCTATCAATCTTGAATAGAATACAGCATATCTGCGAAGAGGGAGCTTATATACTGTAGACAGGAGAGGTGCAGCAGTTGTAGGAGGTGTCACATTTGACCAATGTGGAAGTAGGTCGTGCCCAAGGGTTAGGCAAATGAAGAATTCCCTGTATTAAGATACCAAGATGTTGCTGTGTCAGACAGGATGTAGATGAATGGTTCAGAGAACCATTCATCTACATTTATCATTCTGGTTCCGATCTGTTGAAAAGTTAAAGTTCCATCTGCACACTGCTCCAGTTATTCTTTTTGTACACATTGTGTGTGCCATTACACAGTGATGGTGTCAGCAGCTCTAGCGAAGTCAATGTATGGGCGTCTTGTTTGTCATTAAGAGCATCCAAAACCATATCATAATGGCAACTTAAGACAATTGGGCAACATTTGGGAATCTTTATTCTAGAGATGTTTCTCCACTCAGTTGCTTCTTCAGTTCAATACAGAGAAGATTGATGGACAACAGTGAACACATCGACTCTAGGCTGAGCGACTGATTACCTCAAACTCATCCTCATCGTCCACCGTTCTTTGTATTGGACTGAAAAAGCCACTGGGTGGTGAAACGTTTCCAGAATAATGATTTCCAAATGTTGTCCAAGTGTCTCAATTATCAGTTTGTTGGCTTCTGAACAATATACTATGCAAAAATCATGTTATAATGGGCCAGCGGATGTGAAAACATCAACGTTGGGCAAACTTCAAAGCGCATCAACACACAGTATGCGTGCACAACACACAGTACGCGTGCACAACACACAGTACGCGTGCACAACACACAGTACGCGTGCACAACACACAGTATGCGTGCACAACACAGTATGCGTGCACAACACAGTATGCGTGCACAACACAGTATGCGTGCACAACACACAGTACGCGTGCACAACACACAGTATGCGTGCACAACACACAGTATGCGTGCACAACACACAGTATGCGTGCACTACACACAGTATGAGTGCACAACGCATAGCGTTAATGCGCGTCGTTCACCGTGATATTTCATAACCATCTTAAGCAGCAGATTGAGGTTTTACCGGCATTAAGGAAAAGGGATAAGTATGGGTACCAAGTGTCTGGAGTCCGTCCCGATCTCTACCTCTGAAACCATATCATGAAACAACGGCAACTAACAATTAACCTAACCTCTGGCACTTCGCTTATTCCACCGAAATCAGTATTATAGCTACGAGACGTATAATGACTCGCACCTCTTATTTTGCTGTGCTCTTCAACTCGTTGCCTTTCATATACATAGGCTCCAATTTCCCGTGTTCTCTCTTCATAGATCTGCATGAACAAGGTGTCGTTATTATAAAGTGTTTTATTCTCCGTCGTGTCGTCCCTGACTTTATGTAGAAATGGTTGTAATCATAACCATAATTTTTAAAGGGGTGGACTGGTAAGCCAGCGGAAGGCCTCGGTCAGATGACCAAAAGCTCCAGCTGCGGGTCATCATATGACTAAAACCCGCGTCATTAAACACTTGTCCTGTTTCCTGACAAACATTATACCTACCTTCGTCGTGTCGATCATTTCTAAGAATGGAGGAACACTGCAGTAGGTCTACTGGCCCATACAAGGCATGTCCTTATCAAAACCTCCCACTCCCATCCACGTACATAAGAATGGAGGACCCACTGAGGAATGTCTGTCGTTCGTTAACTTTGACCCGTTGTGTAACTTACATCTGACCTCTGCCCTGCTTCTGTAACCCTTGGGCGATTTCAATCAAACTTTGTAAAAATGTTACGAATTCTTTCAAAAACTGTTTCTCTTTGTGTGATTTCCTTAGCAACCACTTGTCCTTAGCAACCGCTTGTCCTTAGCAACCGCTTGTCCTTAGCAACCACTTGTACTTAGCAGCCACTTGTCCTTAGCAACCGCTTGTCCTTAGCAACCGCTTGTCCTTAGCAACCATTTGTCCTTAGCAACCATTTGTCCTTAGCAACCACTTGTACTTAGCAGCCACTTGTTCTTAGCAACCGCTTGTTCTTAGCAACCGCTTGTTCTTAGCAACCGCTTGTTCTTAGCAACCGCTTGTCCTTAGCAACCACTTGTACTTAGCCGCCACTTGTCCATAGCAACCGCTTGCCCTTAAGAACTAGAGCCACTGAACTCATTACTAAGGACACTTGAGCCTTACTCAAGAAATTCTGTTCCTGATTCCCTCTGTTCTGTTGTCCGTTATAGTTACTGTTAACGTGTAACGCGCGTACACAGTCATTGCGGTAGTTACAGAATCGAAGGTGATGATTGAAGGTTAACGATACACAAATAACCTGCATGTAGAAGAGAGGAGCTTACGAGGACGTTTCGGTCCCACTTGGACCATTTACAAAGGTTATTTGTGTATTGTTCCAGTCACGGTATTGTGCCTTTTTTTGTTATTTATTGAAGGTTAGCGATAATGTAATGATGGAGCCAAGATAACGAAATGGAATCCGGTTATAAACAAAGATATAAGAAAATCAAATGAAGAATTGAATGGGAGAGAGAGGGGGGGGGGAGGCGCTAGCTACTGGGGAACAAAGGAACGAAAGTTGAACACAAGAATGGAGGATGCATACAGGAATAGAAGAGGAATACATAAATGGGAAATGAACGCAGCTAACGGAAAGGAAATTTGAGGAACAAGTGATGAACGCAGGAAAGGAAGTGGAAGATAACAAAAAGCAGTAAAACATGTCGACCAAAAAAAAAAAAGGAGAATAAACTCAGACAATCGAGGTTCACAGCAGGCAGACCCATAGTGTGAGACAGCGTGTACGTCAGCGCGGGAGTGTTGGGGACGTGGGAGGAGGTGGTGGGGGTTATCGGAACAGAGAGTGGTGGTGGGGATGTTGTGGGAGGCGTCGTGGAGAAGGGGCTGTTGGAGCATAGACATAGACTGAGACATAAATCTTAGCATTGTATCATCCTTTGCTGACAATGCTAGAATTTATATGAGAGTGGCATCCATTGAGGCTACGACAAATCTCCAACTTGATATAAACCAGGTCTTCCATTGCGCCACAGAAAACAGTGTGATGTTCAATGAGGACACACTTCACTTATTCCACCATGGAAAATGAACGAGTTATAATTGGAACGGAGTATAGAATGAACTCAAACCACCCAGTCTAGTGGAAAATTAACTTAAGGAACATAGGAGTGATATTATCAGAAGATCTTGCATTCAAGGCTCACAACAATGTTAGTATTACAGGCGTAATGAAAATGCTAGGCTGGATAACTAGAGCTTTTAAAACAAGAGATGCTAAGCCAATGATGACAATCTTTAAGTCATTTGTAATCCGTAAACTGGAATATTGCAGCATGAAATGCCCATTATGTTGCGGTGGGCACTGGAATACTGCTGTTGACTAACAGCCCCTTTTAAGGCATGTGAAATCGCAGATCTGCAGAATATACAGAGAATTTTTCCCTACACCTAAATAATTGGGAATACCTAAAGTCCCTCGAATTGTACTATTTTGAATGTAGGCGACATAAATATATAATTTACACCTAGATAATTTTAGATGGATTGGTATCAGATTTGCACACTGAAATTATTCTCTAGAGAATCAACAGATTTGATAGATGGTGCAAAATAACTCCATTGAAAAGCAGGAGTGCTGAGTGACTTAATGATTGTTACCATTGTCTTGGCATCTCTTACTGTGCAAGTTCTAGTTATCCAGCCAAGCATGTTCCTTGCGGCTGTAATGCTAACATGGTTGTTATATAACTCAACAAGTGTAAGGGAAGACCAGTTCTTTTCAGTACCCTGCCTTAATACATAAGGCAAATTATCAAGGCTCTTAGCTGTCAAGAAGGAACTTAATTAACTTCCTCTAGTAAGTTCCTGTTCAGTCGGGCTATTAACTGGGCGGCCTGGTCTTGGACCAGCCCGCGGGGGCAGTGACCCCACACAACTGTCTGCGTATAAACTACAGGTGACGACACGCCGCCGCCTCTGTTGCAATGGGAGGTAGCACATCACCTGTTATTGTGTTGGTAGGTGGCACCTCTTGTGTGTTGTAGTGGTTGGTTTCACCTCTCGTGTGTTGTAGTGGTTGGTGGCACCTCTCGTGTGTTATAGTGGATGGTGGCACCTCTCGTGTGTTGTAGTGGTTGGTTTCACCTCGTGTGTTGCAGTGGTTGGTTTCACCTCGTGTGTTGTAGTGGTTGGAGGCACATCTCGTGTCTTGTAGTGGATGGTGGCATCTCTCTTGTGTTGTAGTGGTTGGTGGCATCTCTCGTGTGTTGTTGTGGTTGGTGGCACCTCTCGTGTGTGTTATGGATGGTGGCACCTCTCGTGTGTTGTAGTGGTTGGTGGCACCTCGTGTGTTGTAGTGGTTGGTGGCACCTCGTGTGTTGTAGTGGTTGGTGGCACCTCGTATGTTGTAGTGGTTGGTGGCACCTTTCGTGTGTTGTAGTGGTTGGAGGCACCTCTCGTGTGTTGTGGATGGTGGCACCTCTCGTGTGTTGTGGCTGGTGGCACCTCTCGTGTGTTGTGGCTGGTGGCACCTCTTCTGTGTTGTGGCTGGTGGCACCTCTTCTGTGTTGTGGATGGTGGCACCTCTTCTGTGTTGTGGATGGTGGCACCTCTCGTGTTGTAGTGGTTGGTGGCGCGTCGTCGTCTCTGTTGTAATAGGAAGTAGCACCTCACCTTTTGTAGTGGAAGGTAGTACGTCGTCTCCGCTGTTGTAGTTGTTAGTGGAACAGAAGGAGAGAAAGAGAGGTAGCACCTCGTCTTTTGTTGTGAAAGGTAGCACGACGTCTACGCTGTTTTATTGTGAGGTGGCACGTCGTTTCTTCATTGTGTAGGGCGTGGAAGGTTCCATAGAGAGAGACAGGAATTAACAGACTTTGCTTCAATAAGCCCGCGGTGGGCGTCCAACGTTAGTTGGGAAGGCACCTGGTGATAGACTTAGGCGAAAAGACAAACTTTGAATAACAGTCTTATACGTAAAGCGAAACGTTTTTTTCAATGAAACCTCTTCTGAAATGAGTGTTCTTTCGTGTGTGTGTGTGTGTGTGTGTGTAAACTATGAGAACAACAATTTACGGAAATACTGATGTAAAGATAGCGAAGCATTAAGAGGCATAAATGAGCGACATAGAGGTCAGGCAAGACTTAGGATAAGGGGGAAGAAAAAAGATCAGAGATTCACAGAGAGAATTCATTTCGTGAAACTGCTACGAAAAATTATGGGGACTGGAGGCTAGTAATAAGTGTGAGAGCCGACGCATGATGGGCGGGAGTCCCTTTGGGAATGGCGAGTCAGCCGACCGTATGGGACGACTCTTGTGAACTCGCCAGACTGTGTTGTTGCTCGCCCCGTATTCACGCTTCGCGGATTTCTGAGCTTGTTTCTTGATGCCATTGATAATACTGAAATACAGTGGTAGTTACAACAAAATACTGTATTGCTGTTACTGCTGCTGTTTCTGCTACTGTCGTTTCTGCTGCGGCTGCTACGGCTGCTGCTGCTATTGTGGTTGTTACTGCTGCTGATATTCTGCTGTGGCTGCTGTTGCTGATGCTGTTATCTGCTGCTCGCCCAGCAGCCGCCGCCGTCTCTGCTGCCTCCACTTTTCATCGTCTTCACCAAAGTTAATTCATTTATTGAAAAGAATTCAAAGACAAAGTAATAATCCCCATACATGATCTTGTTGTGATTTATTTTTTTGACATGTATGAAGATCTAATTTAAAGCTACACACACCCTAGGAATATACAGAAAGGTCACGTATACATTTGTAGTGAGAGATTACGCAGTGTACAGTGAGAGGCATCACCCACGGTAGCCACGACAGTTGGTTCATGTTGGAGGCTACCTACAAGACTTGGTTAGCGCCACGCTGGCATATTCTCACCAAATAAACTTGCATGTCTAACCGAATTTCCCCTCTACAGTTCGAAATGGCTGGCTGGCTGGCTAGCTCTAGCTCTCTCTCTCTCTCTCTCTCTCTCTCTCTCTCTCTCTCTCTCTTTGCACGCACGCACACACAGAACAGACCATGTGTCTTATCGACAAGTGCCTTTGACAAAATACGTATATTTAACTTCGATATAAATGACATGTCTGGCATCTAACAGTTTTCCCATTTCACATTTCTCATATGTATACTAATTCAGATTTACCATTTGTGACACTAGATTCTTCACTGAAACATTTACAGGTATCCGTATTTATATTGTAGAATTTGTAAAAAGAATTTTTGTTGAGATGCTCCCTGGCTGACTCTTTTTCTAGTCTGCTGGACACCTTCTTTTGCAAAGTTTCGTACATTCACGGCAATGCGAAATCTTAGATTGGACGAAAATAATTCTCGCTATTGATTTACTGAATTCGGTGCGCTGTTGCTGGCGAAGGGATCTCGATGCAGAGAATTGAAGCTACCTTAACTTACCTTGGATTAGGCCTATTCACCAGTTGCTGTATGATCCCAAGCCTAATACGCAAGAGGTTTGCTTCTGGTTGTTCCTCCTCCTCCTCCTCCTCTTCCTTCTTTTCCTCCTCCTCCTCCCGGAGTTTCGTATAGTAAGTGAGGCTGGTTGGTGGTCTCTCCTCCGGAGTGTTGCCTCTGTCCACAAGATTGGGTCGGGATCCAGTTAATGGCATCAAAGAAACTGTGGTGAATGGCTGGTTAGAATGAGGTTGGTGGAGCCTTGTCGAGTGCCTGGTGAACGAGAGCTCCACAGTGGAGCCTCCTGGAGGTGCTGTTGAGCGAGGGCCCCATGTTGAAGCTTCCTCGAGGGGTTGGTGAGCGAGGGCTCCACGTTGAAGCCTCCTCAAGGGGTTGGTGAGCGAGGGTTCCACGTTGAAGCCTCCTCGAGGGGTTGGTGAGCGAGGCTTTCACGTTGAAGCCTCCTCAAAGGGTTGGTGAGCGAGGGTTCCACGTTGAAGCCTCCTCGAGGGGTTGGTGAGCGAGGCCTTCATTGTGGATCCTCTTCTATGGCCGCCCCTGCCACTCCACCCCACCTTCCCTTCCCCCTCCTTCCCTTCCCTTCCCTGCTGCATTGATGCAACAGCTGGAAGGATTACCTGCCACACCTGCTCAAACCTGTGCCTCTCTGTTTAGCCACAAGCGATGGGATGCTCTGGGTACTGGGTTGGTGTGACTGCACTCTGCAGGTCCGTGGCTCTCACACTCAAAGTTGTTTGCAGGGGTCGATTCATAGCTCCTGGCCCGCCATTTAAGTATCTGACGTCCTTGTCCTCCCCCCCCCCCAATTTTTTTTTTTTATTGATCTTGAAACTGTGTATATATGGTGTTTGCCTTCACCACCTCTAGTCCTTGCGGCTGTCATCTATGTCACTTCATTTCCACTTACCTCAGCTTGTCCCTAGTCAATCTAGATGACTAGATGAAGTGTGTCGTGATTGTGTATCCCTCATGGCCCTTATTCTCTAGTAGGGTTTTAGGTCGAATTCCTTAAGTTTATCCTCGTAGCCCTTTCCTAACATCTCTGGTACCAAGTTAATCACGAGTTAGGAATCTCGAGTGCCTTCATAGGCTGGGTCTGGCCCGAGCTCCATGCTAGCACCGCATTTTTCAAGATATACCAGAGTAGTGCACGATGTCTTAAATTATTCTTCGTTAAGATTCCTAACGACAGTTCTTGGTTTAGATAGTTTATATTTTCTTCCGGCTTCTTGAGTATTCCTAGGTCTTTTTCGCGAGTTTCATGCAGTGCTTCTTTCCCCAAATTGCATGCCGTGTCCGGTCTCTCTCTCTCTCTCTCTCTCTCTCTCTCTCTCTCTCCCCCTCCCCCTCTCTCTCTCTCCCTCCCTCCCTCCCCCCCCTCTCTCTCTCTCTCCCTCCCTCCCCCCCCCTCTCACTCTCTCCCTTCCTCCCCCTCTCTCTCTCTCTCTCTCTCCCCCCCTCTCTCTCTCTCTCTCTCCCCCCCCCTCCCCCCCTTTATTCTCGACACTAAATATTTTTTAGTAACTTTCACAATGTTTGCAGCTCTCTTGTCTTCTCCATTTGTTAACTTTTTTTATTATTTTCACATCAACAAACAATGATATGCGGAAATAAATTTAATCTGGAAAGTTATTTACTTATTTTCTTGGAAGAGACAACTTACTCGTCACTTTTCCCACTCTGGTGCTTCCTCTCATAACATTATCCGGTGCCTTGTATTCTCTGAATATTCTTGTATCCATTTAAGCACCTTGCCTGGTACAAAGGCACGATGCCGAGAGTAAGAAAGAAAAAAAAACAAGTGTAGAGCAAGCTTTTACTTTGACAACGTTTTGTTTTATATACTGCCCTGTAAAGCTCTATGTAGAGCGAAACGTTTATCAGAATAAAATCTTGCTCTGCATTTGTGTGTTTTCGTTACTTTACCAGGTGCTTGTATCTGCCCTTCATGTTGGTGTTTCAGTCTCTTGACATTGTACTGTGATGAATTATTTCTAATAAGACAAGGAAGATGCAGTCTATCCATCTGTGTTTTCTGTTGTTTTTTCTGTTACTTTGTCGTCGAACTCTATGAGAATACATACTTGCTTGGGTTTTATAGGACTCCTCTGCTTCTATCGGTTCCAAGGTGACGTTCTTTGATTCCATTGTTTTCACTTTTACCAAATTTTCTTGGGAACTCTTTTATTTATTATTTTGATTTCCTCTAGTCTTTGTTGCTTGGGCCTTTTCCGTCTTCTCTTGGCACTTTTCCTCTTCTTTGGTGAAGACCTCGCAGAACCTTATGTTATGTTCTCCCTGTCATCCCTTTTGTGTTCACTGCTCACCTTGAGTACTTTTTTTTTTATTTTTGCCTTTGCTCCTTACAGTTGTTTGTCGACTTTAGATGTACATCAGTTTTGGATCGTGTCGTAAGTTATGATTACTTCGAAGCTGGCTCCAGCATCCCTTCTTATCATTGCATAGTCTGCTTAGTTGGGTTTCTTGTCATCTGCGTATTTTCGATGCGATGCCTCGACACACTGACTTCTTAGACCACTAGGCTTCCAATGCCACATTACTCTGGGTGACCATCAGAGACTAGTACATTCTTCTACCAAAGCCGGGCACATCAGCAAGTTCATGGATGGTCATTATTTATTTCATTCTTATGTCTAAGCTCGTTTGTAAACCGTGGTAAGTCTGTGTTGTATTTCCTTTCTTCTATGCTGAAATAAATCTGTGGATTCCTTGGTAGTCTCTCCACACCTACTGTGAAACTTACTTTCACTTTCTCACTGTACTTTCATCTTCGTACGATTGTTTTTCTAGTAGTTTGTTTTCTCTCCATCTTCACCAAGTAGTGGAAAGAGGATCATATGGACAATGACTTCTGTGTCTTGCACTCTTGAAGTGAAGACCAGATCTATTATTGCTGGCTCGTCATCTTGAGTTATCTTTGAACATATTTAGTCACGAAATTTACTATCACTGTCTTCGTCGAGTTTTGTGTCCATGTTTCCGGTCCTTCTCTGTTTATCCAGTTAATGTCGTTGAGTATAATCTCCCGTAATTAACAGTTTCACCCTTCCTGATATTTCTGTATTTTGTGGAGTGTTGAAAATTGCTGTTGTTACTGCAGTATATTCTCCTTAAGATTCTCCAGGTGCTATATGATCCCTACGGGTCTAGCGCTTCCTCCTTGTTAAAAAAATACTTGATCGTTATTGCATATTTGTATTACAAATTTGTAATTAAATGAGCAGAGTGGTGGTCGTGGTATGTTGTGTTCATTATTGATATTTAAACGTTTTATCTCCAGGATGTGTGAGTGTGTGTGTGTGTGTTAGTTAGTTACCATTTTGTCCTAGGCACATGTCGATTAGACACTAGGCCTGTTGTATGTATGTGTGAGTGTAAGGAAACACTTCGAAATGTTTCCGCCCCGTCGGGAATAGAACCCGGGCCCTCCGTGCGTGAAGCGAGAGCTTTACCACCAGGCCATCGGGGCTGTATAATGTGTGTGTGTGTGTGTGTGTGTGTGTGATTGAAAGAATGAAAATCATTTGCATATTCATGTTTGAGAGTAACACGGAGCTGCAGCCTCGGGTAAGATGACACTGGGTTGACCTGACCATCCAGCCAAAGACTTAACTAGCGGGAGGGAAGACATCTCTCAAAAACCTATGAAAGACATGGCAAAAATAAATAAATAAATAAATAATATAATTTGATTTAATTTACATACCCTTTTATTTTACCGATCCCCATTTGAGGTGATTTATTAGTTTAATACTGAAGACCGTGCTGCGCAGCGGGACACCAGCTGTTTTGTTATTGACGTTGGACGCTCGCATCGCAAACGTCAAATAGCAATTTATAGTTAATTTGGGAGCATTTGCGAGTGTCTGGCCGAGGGAGGCGAGGAAGGAACACTCGTGTACCCACCGCTTTATTGAGCTCTAAAAAAATTTTCCATACCCTTGGTGGCTGCTGTTACTGGGTTTTTGCATGGGATATCTGGATAACTGTCATGAGGGAAATGGATGCGAATGCATTCGCTTAGGACACCTTATCGAAAACGCTTCGGTTCTTGGACATTGATCACTTCATGTTTTGAAGTGATCAGTGTCGCTTGCCTTCTTACTACGTAAATGTCGTGGTTTATCATATGCCCGTGGTCCACTGTTATGGTCTGTCATGTGCCTGTGGTCCACTGTTATGGTCTGTCATATGCCTGTGGCAGTGTCATGGTCTATCATGTGCCTGGCATACATTTTTTGTCTTACTACCATAAATTTCATACATTATGGATTACTGTCACGAACTGTCAAACATCTCCGGTCTTGACTGCTTAATTATTTTTTCTTTGGTCTATTTTCAGGCCTTATTGGTCTGAAAGTAGGCGTATTTGATTTCAGATAAGTGTTTCGCTTAATTAATTACAATAATTGTTGTTAGTCATTAACAAAAGTAAAGTCAATATAAAGGGCATTAATAAGGTGAACTTTTGTGTGTGGCGAGTTAATAAATAAATGTTTGACATTTTGAAATGTTTTGACTGTGAATTCTATTACCACCATTATCACTACGACTACTAGCACTACACCTGCGACCACCAGTACTACAACTACTACTAGTGCTACAAACCTGTTGGAAAATATCGTCTTGGTAAATTACCCCTCGATCACCTATATCTAAGTTACTCTTTCTCATTTCTGTCCCTATGCACTTATGGTCCAGAAGATCCAGGTATGGTAACTGTCCCTGTGGTCCAGAAGATCCAGGTGTGGTAACTGTCCCTGTGCACCTGTGGTCCAGAAGATCCAGGTGTGGTAACTTATTCCTCTCCCAGGACATGACGAATATGGGGTCATATTCGTCAACATGCCCTAGGGAACTGGCAGGCTCTTTGAGCCTTGCAGAAATGTATCCATTGTGTTTGGTCTTTTTTCCATAGGAATAGTTACTGTTGGACTATTCAGCATCTTACCACAAGATATCAGAAACACTGCTGGGACAAGTGTAGAAGGCTTCAAGAGGAAACTGGACAAGTATCTTCACCAGGTGCCAGATCAACCAGATTGTGATGGATATATGGGCTAGCGGGCCGTCAGCAGCAACAGTCTGGTTGACCAGGAAAACAGACGAGCCTGGCCCATGGCCGGGCTCCAGGAGTAGAAAAACTCCCGGAACTCGTCAAAGATTTGAAACAATGATTTGGACGATTCATTGTGTACAAATGATAGGCCAAACCCGTTTCACTTTCGACCATCAGCGTGCAGGTGATCCTGGGCCTCTGTGCAACTTGTGGCGTGCTGCTGACGGAATTTATTGATCGGTTAATTTACTATAAGTTTCCTGGGACGTATATTCGTAAGAAAAAACAACAGTGAAGAGATGATGGAATAGTGCAAAATTGTAGCAATAATGCTACTTCATACAATATTATGGTAAGGGAGTAGAGCAGCGTCAGCATCATTATTACTGAAGATGTATCATGATCTATGTTGCTCCTGTGCGCTGGACTCTTGCTAAAAGAAGAAACTCCAGCAAGTTCAGCCAGCTGAAGGCCTCGGTCAGATGACCATAAGCTCCGGTGGAGGGTCATCATATGACTGACCCACGTCAGGAAACTTGTCCTGTTTCCTGACAAACCTTACCTAACCTAACTTAACCTAACCCAAGTTCAGAATTAATCCGAGAATAATTCTAAGCTGTTCTCGAACTGCCAAAATTTGTAACTCTAAACTGGCGATAAAAAAATTACTAATAGAAATATTAAAATTACACTTCATAAAGGGCAACATCAGGAAAGACGTTGGAAAAAAAAAGGTAGCCGCTAAATATCTAAACTATAACGAAGTGCAGAAGGAAGTCAGTCAGACCAAGAAGGACGTGAAAAGAGTCCTGGTTGGCAGGAAAGTAAGATTATGGTAAGGATAAGTAAACATCAAGTGGGGAACTACTAAAAAAGTTAGCTGAAGGCGATATCGGGAATAACCACGTCTAAGGCCCGATCCCGGATCTAGTTTCCCAGTTGGTGGCCTCACACAGTCCAGAACAGGCACCACAGCACGGCTGATGAGCAGCTTTTCAAGTCCCTCAAGATAAATCCGGTTATATATTCGGATTCAATGTCAGCCTTGTTTAGTTTAAACTCGAGAAATATTACTAATAATATTATAAAAAGAATAAGTGTAAAAACGTTAGAAAATGACAAAATATTAATAATGTTGTGTGCATGACGTCTTATGTTTGGAGAAAAATTGCAGCAAATTATACGGAAAATTTAATTTAAGAATTTAGTGGATGAATTCATTGAAAGAAGTGTTGGTAGTGAATGTGTACAGCATTACAGTAAGGCTACATAACACGAAATATTCATTCATGACATTAAAAGTGGAAATATAAGAGTAGAGTTTGTTGAAATTAAACTTACTGAACATACCAGAATTATTGTAAGAGAAGGGATGTTCAATAAGTTTAATTTCATCACCCATAGAATTGACTGGGACAAAATAAGCCAAGAACTATAAGACATATCCGGGAAAACAGACATGAGCACTCTAAATCCTTACCAATGCCTGGACAAGCTGAATATAGAAGCATGCAAGGTCTGTATTAAATACGTACCATTGAGGAAACCCAGAAGAAGATAAGATATGGAGAGAGAGAGAGAAAGCATAGGAGATGGTTCTAAAGAAGAAAACGGATTACCAAATTGCTTAAAAACATAAATATGTCACAACGAAGGAAACATAGTCTTAAGAGAGAGATCGCTGAATTAGAGCATAAACTTACGATGTTATACCAAACAGAAGAAGCATAATGGGAACAATAGGCCATCCAGGATATTGCAAGAAACCCAAAATATTTTTATTCATATGCAAAATCCAAGCTAAGAACTATCTGTAAAATTGGACCATTAATAAGGAGACTCGTATACTAACGATGAACAGGAAATAAGTGAAATTCTAAAAGAACAGTACGAGTCTGTGTTCACCAAGTCACTAAATGATTGGGATCGCCTTCCACCTGAACAAAAGTATGAAAAAATAAATAATGAATAACTTGAGGAATAATAACTAAGATAATTTCCTAAGGATTTTAATTAAAATTAAGTCAAAATTGGCCTATGTGGTTCCAGTATGATGTTGAGACAGGAGTATCTTATATCCAGGATGGTCTTCTGTGATGTTTTTAGAAGAAATGGTGTTGGTTATCCTGGGTGGCGGTGTTCGTCCGATGTTCTGGAAATCCTGTCAATACTTGATCGCAGCACCGCACGTCACATTTCAAAGAGATGAGGCGTCGTTATGTCCCAAAATGTCCCGTTGACAAGAATCTTGCTCCAATAACTAGCGTCTACCCTGGTTGACCAGGCCAGCAGCACAGCTGATAATAAAAAAATACTGGTTACATAAGGGCTAATAAGTATAACATTGAAGAAAGACAAAGGGTGGTATTCTACTTCAATGTCATTACTGGTAACCAGGTAAGCCATTAACAAAGAATAGAAATACTCCTGGTAGATCACCTTACCTGATCAGGACAAGAGTGGAGGTGAAGTGATTCTCCAAACTTTAACCCACACCAAGTGAGGTTAATACTACCAGGAGTAGAAATTAAATCAGACCCAAGGAAACTGAAGTTTAGCCTCGGCCCGCTAGATGGTAGTGCGGGCGGTAACACGCTAATGGTTCCAAGTAGTCTGAACTACCATAACCCCCTTTTTAACGACTTTTCCCTCACAAGAGAGAATGCAGAAACATTTTTCACTCCGGAAGAAGGCCGCGCAGACCAACTGACATTAATTAGTACTAATCCCACAGAATTCGAGAAGGAAATGGAAAACATGCCCACTCACTCAGCACCTGAATCAAATTCATGGAATGCCCTGTTTATAAAAAAGTGCAAAGTACCACTAGCACGAGCCCTCAGTATTCTTTAGAGAAAGAGCCCAGATCTAAGTGAAATACCGGAGATCTTAAAGAGTGCAGACATAACTCCTTTGCATAAGGGAGGTAGTAGAGCACTAGCTAAAAATTATAGACTCACATCATAAAAATCTTTGAAAGAGTAATGAGACGTCAGATTACAAATTTCATGGAACAGCACAACCGGCATAACCCAAACCAGCATAGTTTTAGAGCAGGACGATCATGCCTGTCACAGCTGCTGAACCACTATAACATAATTATGGAGGCTTTGGAAGACAACCAAAATGCAGATGTGATATACAGACTTTGCAAAGGCGTTCGACAAATGCGATCATGGGGGTGATTGCACACAAAATGAGGGCCATAGGCATTAGGGGGAAGGTAGGCAGATGGATTTTCGAGTTCCTAACACAGAACACAAAAAGCAGTAGTAAACAGAGCAAAATCCAGCATCAGCGAGGTAAAATGCTCAGTTTCCCAAGGCACTGTCCTGGCACCTCTGCTGTTTCTCTTCCTCATAGCAGTCATAGATAAAATCACCCGTCACAGTTTTGTATCATCATCTACAGATGACACTAAAATAAGCATGAAAGTCACTTAGAATGAAAAATTACAGGAAGATATAAGCAGTGCCTTACAGTGGGCAGTGGAGAACTTGACGTTCAGTGGTATGGAAAGAATGAAGAACTCAAATGGAACACTGTATACAAAACTCAAGAGGATCATCAAATAGAACGAAAGAACACGCAAAAGACTTGGGAATAATTATCTCAGCTGACCTTTCTTTCAAAGAACATAAGACATAGGTCACGATAGCCAGAAGAATGACGGGGTGGGTATTGAGAACCTTCAAAACAAGGGAAATAACGCCAGTAGTGACACTTTCTAAATCGCTAGTATTCCCTCATTTGGAATATTGTTCAGTGTTGACAACCCCGTTCAAGGCAAGAAAAATATCAGAGTTGGAACAAATACAGAGATGGTTTACGGCCCACATAGAGCCAGTAAAACATTTGTATTACTGGAAATCAGTGGAACGGAGAAGAGAGAGAGATACATGATAAATACCTGGAAAGAACTCGAGGGCCTGGTCCCAAATCTGCACACTGCCATAACAACATACTGGAGCAAGAGAGATGGAAGGAAGTGCAAAATCAACCCAGTGAAAAGCAGGGGTGCGGTGGGGACAACAAAGGAACAACGTATCAACATCCGGGGTCCCAGATTATTCAACACTTACCAGATGATGTCAGAAACATAGCTGGAAGAAGTGTAGAAGTCTTCAAGAGGAAACTGGACTTGTATCTTCACCAGGTGTCAGATCAACCAGGCTGTGATGGATATATGGGGCAGCGGGCCACCAGCAGCAATAGCCTTGTTGATCATGCTAGCAGCAGACGAGCCTTGCCCATGGCCGGGCTTCCGGGAGTAGAAAGAGTATTGAAACTCATCAAGGGTATAAAGGTGTGTTAACCAGGAATGCTTTAGTTTACCTGCATATGAGGCAGGTTGATGTAGCTACACCAAGAGAGGGAATGCAGTGCAAATTGTGTGGAGATGAATGTGAAGACACCACAACGATATCCTTCAATGTATCAGTTTACAAGAGCAAAGAGTTAATACTACATACATGTATGAACAGGTTAAGGACGTGCTCATTAACATTGCTAGTATTTTACAAACAAAAAATTTGCAGGATTTGCTTCAGTTAGATAAAAGTAATTTGTAAACGTTGTGATACTTAGAGATACGCAGACTCTTAACTATAAAGAAGTGATACCTGCAGATCGAAACGTCGCGAATGGTTTGACAACTATTTGGACTGTTATGAAGTTTTTCTGTGGCGGTATATTCACTCGCAATGTACATAAATGGTTCAGAGACCCGCCAAGATGATAAATTAAGACATGTGCAACACTTAGATACCCAAGTGTTGCACATGTGTAATTTATCATTCACTCGCAACATGTGGCACTGCCCGGTAAACGCGAGCCTCGCGGCAAAATCTTAATATCAAGCTTGCGTATACACTGCTTGATACATATAGTAGTAAGAGTGTCTGCTGTACAGAACTGTGAATGAACAGCAGGCGCAGAGCTCTTCACATCACACAGTTCCTTCTCTGTCGTTGACTGTAGATCCTGCGATCCTCTGCCTCATCCTGTGAGTGTCCTGAAGTGAGGAAGACCTCATTACCGGAGCTCCACGGGCGGAGGTCGCGAGCCAGGGATCTGCACGAGTGCTGGTGGGTGGGCGTGAGTGCTTAGACGTGAGTTTGGGCGGGTGGGAGAGGCGGGGGCCCTGCTGCGCCCCAGCTCACTTCCCCTACTCGACGGGATTTACCTCAAGAGAGCTGTCGAAGGGATGCCAAACTTCTGATTTTAGGGATTATGTAAAAGAGCGTATAATTGAATCCCAGCGTAGTTCTCGTCTTCCCCCTCTCCTACCGTCCCTTCCCCTCTCCTACCGTCCCTTCTCCTCTCCTGCCGTCCCTTTCCCCTCTCCTACCGTCCCTTCCCTTAACCCTGTAGGATTCCAGGCTGGAGGTAAATAGCGTGGGATTTACCAAAGTGTTGGGGATCTGGAGAGAGAGCCACTTCAGCCTCCCTCCCTCCCTCCCTCCTACCCTTTCTCCCTACCCCCCATTTCTCCCTTTCGTTCGTATCGTTCCATCTCTTTTGTATTAGAAAATAGGGGTTTTGGATGGAAGAGGAGGAGGTATAGGGAAAGAATGTTAAAAGGGAAGGGGTTGTGGTAAGGACAGAAAGTGGTAATAGGAGGAGAGAGTAAGAAAGAAAGGAACTGCATCAGGTGGGAGGAAGAAGACTTTTTTCTTCACGAGTTCCCCTTAATGGGAATGGGGAATGGAACGTCTGTATTCATGTTTTATTTACATGCAGATGTTGTTACCGGGTATCATGTAGATGTTGTTACCGGGTATCATGTAGATGTTGTCATCGGGTATCATGTAGATGTTGTTACCGGGTATCATGTAGATGTTGTTATCGGGTATCATGTAGATGTTGTTACCGGGTATCATGTAGATGTTGTCATCGGGTATCATGTAGATGTTGATACCGGGTATCATGTAGATGTTGTTATCGGGTATCATGTAGATGTTGTTACCGGGTATAATGTAGATGTTGTTACCGGGTATCATGTAGATGTTGTTACCGGGTATCATGTAGATGTTGTCATCGGGTATCATGTAGATGTTACCGGGTATCATGTAGATGTTGTTACCGGGTATCATGTAGATGTTGTTACCGGGTATCATGTAGATGTTGTTACCGGGTATCATGTAGATGTTGTTACTGGGTATCATGTAGATGTTGTCATCGGGTATCATGTAGATGTTCTTACCGGGTATCATGTAGATGTTATCGGGTATCATGTAGATGTTGTTATTAGGTATCATGTAGATGTTGTTACTGGGTATCATGTAGATGTTGTTACCGGGTATCATGTAGATGTTGTTATCGGGTATCATGTAGATGTTGTTACCGGGTATCATGTAGATGTTGTCATCGGGTATCATGTAGATGTTGATACCGGGTATCATGTAGATGTTGTTATCGGGTATCATGTAGATGTTGTTACCGGGTATCATGTAGATGTTGTCATCGGGTATCATGTAGATGTTGTTACCGGGTATCATGTAGATGTTGTTACCGGGTATAATGTAGATGTTGTTACCGGGTATCATGTAGATGTTGTTACCGGGTATCATGTAGATGTTGTTATCGGGTATCATGTAGATGTTACCGAGTATCATGTTGATGTTGTTACCGGGTATCATGTAGATGTTACCGGGTATCATGTAGATGTTACCGGGTATCATGTAGATGTTGTTACCGGGTATCATGTAGATGTTGTTACTGGGTATCATGTAGATGTTGTTACCGGGTATCATGTAGATGTTGTTATCGGGTATCATGTAGATGTTGTTACCGGGTATCATGTGGATGTTGTTACCGGGTATCATGTAGATGTTGTTACCGGGTATCATGTAGATGTTGTTACCGGGTATCATGTAGATGTTGTTACCGGGTATCATGTAGATGTTGTTACCGGGTATCATGTAGATGTTGTTACCGGGTATCATGTAGATGTTGTTACCGGGTATCATGTAGATGTTGTTATCGGGTATCATGTAGATGTTGTTACCGGGTATCATGTAGATGTTGTTACCGGGTATCATGTAGATGTTACCGGGTATCATGTAGATGTTACCGGGTATCATGTAGATGTTGTTACCGGGTATCATGTAGATGTTGTCATCGGGTATCATGTAGATGTTCTTACCGGGTATCATGTAGATGTTATCGGGTATCATGTAGATGTTGTTATCAGGTATCATGTAGATGTTGTCATCGGGTATCATGTAGATGTTCTTACCGGGTATCATGTAGATGTTCTTACCGGGTATCATGTAGATGTTGTCATCGGGTATCATGTAGATGTTCTTACCGGGTATCATGTAGATGTTATCGGGTATCATGTAGATGTTGTTATCGGGTATCATGTAATGTTGTTACTGGGTATCATGTAGATGTGTTTACTGGGTATCATGTAGATGTTGTTACCGGGTATCATGTAGATGTTACCGGGTATCATGTAGATGTTGTTACCGGGTATCATGTAGATGTTGTTACCGAGTATTGGGTTGTGGTGTAGAGCTGTACACTTGCAATTGCACTAGCAGAGTTATAGTTGCAGGGGTTGAGTCCCTGCTGCTGGCCTTACCTCTTACGTACTGTCATTCATCTTTACTAATACGTTGCCATGTATACCTAGTCTTTAAACTGTGTATGATGTCTAGTTCGTTCTCTTTACTGTCTTCAGCTTCTTTTTCCCGTGGCTCCAGCTCCTCTCATCTCTCTCACTCCCCACAGGGAGATTCCTTATTGCCAATGTGAGGTTATGGATGCGAGAAATTGGATCTGTCCTCTCATTCCTTGGATGGAACCTATCTCCAAGCGCTCATAACACCTATTGGCCATACAGTGATTATATTAAGAAATAGTTTGTCCCTGTTTACTTTACTCTCTTGAGTATTTCGTATGTCATGATCATGTCTCTTCTCTTTTAGGGTTGTCAAGTGTTCTCTTTTAGGGTTGTCAAGTGTTCTCTTTTAGGGTTGTCAAGTGTTCTCTTTTAGGGTTGTCAAGTGTTCTCTTTTAGGATTGTCAAGTGTTCTCTTTTAGGGTTGTCAAGTGTTCTCTTTTAGGGTTGTCAAGTGTTCTCTTTTAGGATTGTCAAGTGTTCTCTTTTAGGATTGTCAAGTGTTCTCTTTTAGGGTTGTCAAGTGTTCTCTTTTAGGATTGTCAAGTGAAGTTTTTTATGAGTGTTTTTGCAGTCCATGTCAGTCTGTTCCGAGAGCCGCGTACTCCATGATGGACTTAAACTAAGTTGTGTATAAACTTTAAATTATTATTCTTTGAGGTTACAAGTACAGTTCCTAAGTTTCACAAATGTTGCTGAGGTTTCACGGTTCATATAAACGTTGGGTGATTTACTTGGTGCGATATGCCTACGTCTAGTGATGTGCTGGATGTGAGGTTTACTCCCTGATCCTTGTACGTGACAAGCCGAGATTTAACACTGTGGTGAACGCAACAACCTGAGTGATTATGACGTCTTGTTGTTCGTATCTTGTGTTAAACACGTGGACTTGTGATGAGCTGGCTCTGAACACATTAGTAGTTCATTATGAAGCTGTTGTCGGTTCCCTCTGTTGGCTCTCGGTAGCAGGTGAGCCGCTCTCTGTTGCTGCGTTGAGCAGACTTTTGTGGAACCGACCCGCCCTGGAATTCACCAATAAAGGGTTTCAGTGTTTCGTTTTGTAAAGAGTAGCCAAACTTCCCTTTTTTAATCTCCATAGCAACAGTGTACCCCAGTACCTTTTAGTTTCTGAAGGGAAGTTCATTTGTGATGGCAGTTCAACGCTAAATTGAAAATCTTTATTTACAAATTTACAGTAAATGGATTAATAGATTATTTTCATCTAGTATTTGCATTTATTAATTATGTATGAGGTTTATTTATCTGTCAGCGTCTTGATGTTTCTCTGTGTATTGTCTTTAAGATTTTTCTAAGATCTTAAAGACAATACATTAAATATTGGGCGAATTTGTCAGACTTGTGAAGTGCACCTTAAAATATGACTTGAGATGAGTCTCTGCAACCCTTACTCACACAGCTGGTGCTCTCCTCACTCCACTGGCTGTGGAGATCAGTGCACCTTCCCTTCTCTGCAACCCTCATTCCCAGAGTTTCTTTGTTATAGTTTTCACAATTACCGGGGTGCCTGTAGGGATGTCAAGGATCTTTTAGTGGAGTCTTCTGACATTAATAATTTAATGGGATTTTAATTGATGATGTATACTTTAGCTTGGTATGATAGTGTTTATTTCTGTTGAGTATTTGTTCATTGTTTTTATTTTTTGTTAGTTTTATCATTGTTAGGTAAAAGGACACATGTACAACGTTTCGCTCTCCAGGAGCTTTGTCAAGCCGTTACAGTTTTATCATTGTTTTTATTATGTGTATATTATATGTTGACTGCTAGAGCTCTGAGTGACCTACACGGTCAAAGTGCTTTGTAAATATCACAACTACTACTTGTGTTCACTCTCAGGTGATCCTTTTTCCCCACAAAACAGGTAGAAATCACCTCCTTCCCTTCACTCAACTCCTCACTCTCTCAGTTGTTTCTTTCCCAAACATTTTCAACCATCTCAGTCGGAAAGTTTTGAAGCTGTCGTAGCTACTAAAACCTAAATTGTAATGCTTAATGATACCCTCAATATCCAATTAAGGTCTCTCAATTCAGGCTGACAGATTTCATTGCCTCAAGAATACATCGTACTCTCCTGTGTGATGGAATATAACGGGGGAATAATGCTAGTTTTTGCTTCAATGCACAAGCAATCGCTTTGTAGCATTTGCTCGCGGATGACTTTTATGAGATCATTTACTCATGGAAACAATACCAACAAGCTTTTCCCTCTTTTAAAATATGACGTAAAGAAATATTATGATCGCTGTTTAACAAAAATTCTACTGGCGTTCTTGGAAATAGATCTCCCATTTTCTTTTCTAGGAAACAGGTCTCAGATTTCTTTCCCATGTGAGCTTAATGCAGCGGCCCACTATTCATGGGTGGCTCGGAAAACACTGGATCCATTGTCTGCCGCATAGAAACTCGTGCCTGTACGAGGTCGTATTGAACCTATGTGCGTTGAGCGTGTGAAGAATCTTCCTGTCTGGAGGTTTTCTTAAGGACTCCTCTCTTGCAAGAGTTGTAGAGGCGGCTTGTTTCTTCCCGCTACACCCTCTCATTTTACTACGCCATTTTCATTTTGTTTTTGTTGTGACATGGAGCTCAGCTTCATTTTCTTAGTGATTCCAGTTTCTCCTTAAATTAAGTTTACTTTCATTACGTTAAGTTGCGTTAGTTTGCTTAAACCTATAAATAAGAACATTACAGATACCCATAAATAAGAACATTACAGATACCCATAAATAAGAACATTACAGATACCGGTTGTACAAGAATGGTCTACAATACCGACAAGATGAAATTAAGACACATGTGCAACATCTGGCTATCTTTATAGTAGACGTTTCGCCCTCCAGTGGCTTTATCAATACAAAATTCTAGGACATAATTCGAAGACAGTAGAACTATATACAAAAGATGAGGTAATAAGTCCCTCAGCCTTGGAGTTGGTGTATTCAGCAACGTAGGTCTGGAGATTATGAAGAAAAGGTAAGGAGGCTTGACCTTAAATAGGCGACAGCTGAAGGGACGGGTAGCAGACGAGGACATAGTCACTAACCCAAAGATATGGGTTAGTTGTAGTAGTCAGCCTGTCACCCTTGGAACGAGAATGATCTGTTCGCTGGGAATTCGGGCCATGTATCCCACCCTCTGACTCAGTGTGCGCGGGGATACCAACGCTATCCCACCCTCTGACTCAGTGTGCGCGGGGATACCAACGCTATCCCACCCTCTGACTCAGTGTGCGCGGGGATACCAACGCTATCCCACCCTCTGACTCAGTGTGCGCGGGGATACCAACGCTATCCCACCCTCTGACTCAGTGTGCGCGGGGATACCAACGCTATCCCACCCTCTGACTCAGTGTGCGTGGGGATACCAACGCTATCCCACCCTCTGACTCAGTGTGCGTGGGGATACCAACGCTATCCCACCCTCTGACTCAGTGTGCGGGGGATCCAACGCTATCCCACCCTCTGACTCAGTGTGCGTGGGGATACAACGCTATCCCACCCTCTGACTCAGTGTGCGTGGGGATACCAACGCTATCCCACCCTCTGACTCAGTGTGCGCGGGGATGCCAACGCTATCCCACCCTCTGACTCAGTGTGCGTGGGGATACCAACGCTATCCCACCCTCTGACTCAGTGTGCGTGGGGATACCAACGTTATCCCACCCTCTGACTCAGTGTGCGCGGGGATACCAACGCTATCCCACCCTCTGACTCAGTGTGCGCGGGGATACCAACGCTATCCCACCCTCTGACTCAGTGTGCGTGGGGATACCAACGCTATCCCACCCTCTGACTCAGTGTGCGCGGGGATACCAACGCTTTAAACCGCACATTGATGACCTTGTTTATAGTTGAGTGACCGAAGGAAGTACATTGACGCACATGTTTAAGTGACCAAAGAAAGTACAGGTCTAAATACTTTATCCCAAGTATTTCTTTCTTTGGAGCACTTTCCCCAGTTACCATGACCCTTAAGTGACTCACGAAATCCTATTTTTTAGGAGGAATCTTAAGTTAGTTGAGGACCGGTTGTGCTCAGTGGGAATACTTCACTTAGGAAGATGCATATAGATTGATATAAATTTATATGCTTGTATATAAATTTATTAATTTTACCTAAGTTAGTTATAACCTGGAGCTAACATTAAGGTACAGATTAAAACAATACCTTTGATATACCTTTATACCTTTTGAAGAGTTTCAAGAGTTTCACTACTCTCGGAGCCCGGCCATGGGCCAGGCTCGTCTGGTGCTTGCCTGGTCAACCAGGCTGTTGCTGCTGGAGGCCGGCTGCCCCACATATCCATCACAGCCTGGTTGACCTGGCACCTGTTGAAGGTACTTGTCCAGTTTCCTCTTGAAGGCTTCTACACAGTAGCTTATAACCTACGTAATGACTTAAAATTAACTTTATTGTATAAATCAAATAAAACAAATTCTGGAGTAATTTATATTTTGTAAAGGACCAAAATATGGAAGACTAATAAGAGCATTTATATTTTGTGCCTCCACTGACGCTGTTTACTGTGGGAGAGGTGGGTATTTTCACTGTGGGAGAAGTTGGTTCTCTTTGCTGTGGGAGAGGTGTGTATCTTTACCGTGGGAGAGGTAGACATGTTTACTGTGGGAGAGGTAGACCTGTTTACTGTGGGAGAGGTAGACATGTTTACTGTGGGAGAGGTAGACCTGTTTACTGTGGGAGAAGTAAACATGTTTACTGTTGTAGAAGTAAACCTGTTTACTGTGGTAGAAGTAAACCTGTTTACTGTGGGAGAAGTAAACCTGTTTACTGTGGGAGAAGTAAACCTGTTTACTGTGGGAGAAGTAAACCTGTTTACTGTGGGAGAAGTAAACCTGTTTACTGTGGGAGAAGTAAACCTGTTTACTGTGGGAGAAGTAAACATGTTTACTGTGGGAGAAGTAAACCTGTTTACTGTGGGAGAAGTAAACCTGTTTACTGTGGGAGAAGTAAACCTGTTTACTGTGGGAGAAGTAAACCTGTTTACTGTGGGAGAAGTAAACCTGTTTACTGTGGGAGAAGTAAACCTGTTTACTGTTGGAGAAGTAAACCTGTTTACTGTGGGAGAAGTAAACCTGTTTACTGTGGGAGAAGTAAACCTCTACTGTGGGAGAAATAAAAATATTTTACTGTGGGAGTGGTCGACCTCTTTACTGTGGGAGTGGTAGACCTCTTTACTGTGGGAGAGGTAACAATAACATATTTCTTGATTTGTAATTATTATGATGATGATGGTGGCTGTTATTAAATATTATTATTGTTGTTAATTTTTATTATTTTATTTATTATTATTAATTTAACCTGGCAGCTCCTAATTTCTAAAGGTCATAGAGCGTTTGGTGGAATGAGAACCATCCAAGTTTAATCCAAGGATCTCGAGGTCAACTCCAACACTTTGGATCAGAAGCCTTTTACCACAGACATACACCTCAGCTTTACCAAGAGCCACTCGGACATGCGGGTCTTGTCCTGACTCGACAACGTCTTCCAGTGGCAATTCTACAAATGTGATTCATATTAGTATGATGTAAAGTGAGGGTGGGTGATTTATAGGCGCCCCAAGGGAAGCATAATCTTGATTTATCCCTTCACTTAACACTGGTGGGCGGAGGGTCGGTGTAGGAGGCTGCATCTCCCACCTCTCTCGGGAGGCAGCAGATGCAGCATCACAGACGGACAGTGAGGATGCATCATCACCTGCCTCACCTCTCAGGAGTAGTTTCACCCACGGAGAGATGGTGAGGATGCTGCAATACCTTCTGCCTCTCTCAGGAGTCAGCAGATGCAGCATTAACCACGGAGAGACAGTGAGGATGCTGCATCACCTTCTGCCTCTCTCAGGAGTCAGCAGATGCAGCATTAACCACGGAGAGACAGTGAGGATGCATCATCACCTGCCTCACCTCTCAGGAGTAGTTTCACCCACGGAGAGATGGTGAGGATGCTGCAACACCTTCTGCCTCTCTCAGGAGTCAGCAGATGCAGCATTAACCACGGAGAGACAGTGAGGATGCTGCATCACCTTCTGCCTCTCTCAGGAGTCAGCAGATGCAGCATTAACCACGGAGAGACAGTGAGGATGCATCATCACCTGCCTCACCTCTCAGGAGTAGTTTCACCCACGGAGAGATGGTGAGGATGCTGCAACACCTTCTGCCTCTCTCAGGAGTCAGCAGATGCAGCACAGAGGGCCGTTGTAGGAGGCTGCATCTCCTGCCATTTTTCTGAGAAGACAGCAGACTCAGCATCACAGAGGAATAATGAGGCTTCATCTCTTGCCACCTGTCTCAGGAGGCAGCAGATGCAGCATCAAAACAGTTCCACAACTTCAACTTTAAAGTTAGAATGTTGTGTATTTTAGTAATGGTGATACCATTAAGGATTTTGTGTTTTAGATTTTTCACAGAATATAGACTTTTCACTTTCCACTTCCCTTCACTTTTCCGCTGCATGTATTGCATGACTAATATTTTGCTTTTCCAGGTATTGACTAAATTAATGTTTACAGTTTATTCATTTAAGTAGCAAGTTTGTAAAAGTGTTCTACACTTTCTGCATAAAGGTATTATTGCAACATGGGAAAAATACTGCTCTCTCTCCCTCCCTCTCTGTTCAGACAAACACACACACACACACACACACACACACACACACACACACGTAGTGGAGGCAGGAACCTTACAGAGTTTTAAGACGAGGTTTGATAAAGCTCATGGAGCAGGGAGAGGACCTAGTAGCGATCAGTGAAGAGGCGGAGCCAGGAGCTATGGATCGACCCCTACAACCACAAATAGGTGAGTATACACACACACACAACTGGGAAAAAAATCAGCAGAAGAGCTTGGGTACCTAGTTGGAAAGTGCCCACAGTAAGAGAAAATTGAAAAGACAAAAATAGAGTCTTTGATTATAGCAGAGATGAGAGCATGGAAACACGACTGAAACTGAAGGACAGACGGGAATGGAGAAGTGAGCAGATTATACAGACACAATTATGTTAGATGTGAGGAGAGAATCCCAGGGGCAATTTGAGAGTGACAACAGCGAAGGCCAAAGCTGAACCAAAACTACTTCACAGCTGCATTAGAATAATAAAAGGCCATGTGATCCGAGTGAAGGAGGGAGGAGAGCAAATCGCGAAAAATTACAAGTCTACAAAAGTGTCGAACAAACGTTTTAAAGAGGTCTTCTTAGAGGAAACAGGAAGAATACTAGAAAGCCTACAGAAGGGGGGGGGGTGATGATGGGGGTTGTACAAGACAGATACTGGACACTTTTTTTTTTAACAGGGAAAGAAGTTAAAAAATGAAACGGATGAATTTTCAAAGGCAATGGGACTTAAGGTGTCACCATGTCTTTTGTGAGAGGGAGCAGAAGCACTGTCCGAGCCACTAGCTAAGATCTACAAGAAGTCGATGGACATGAGACAGTTGTCAGAGATCTGGAAGGCATCGAATATATTCCATATATTTAAGACAGTGAGGAAGCGTTGAACTGCAGACCAATTTCACATGCAAGGTAATGGAGAAGATTAGCAGGAGAATATATAAGCACTTGGAGAATAGCGGTTTCATAAACAATAACCAGCACGGGTTCAGAAATGGCAAATCTTGTTTTTCCAACCTTTGTAATTTTATGAAAAAGTAACTGAAGTGAGACAGGAGAGAGGAGGAGAGTTGGGTGGATTGCATTTGCTTAGGCTGCAAGAAAGCATTTGACAGTGTACCCTTACTGTGACAAAAACTTGAGGTGCATGTAGGAATAACAGTGGGTAAAAAAAAAACTAGGGGAAGGAAGTGAAGAATGATCATCCAGGAAGAGTTTTAAGAATGGGGAATAGTAACAACCTGAGTTCCACTAACATTGGTATTATAACCAATGCTGTTTCCGGTTTACGTGAATGACATACCAAATGGGATTGATAAATCCCGGCTTGCTGATGATGTAAAATTAATGAGAGAAGAATAAAAAAAAAGCAGATGAGGCTGGAGGAAGACTGCAAACTTACCTGGACAAGCTGCAACACAGGTCAGATAAGTGGTTGCTGGAATTCTACCCCATCCAATGCAAGGTTAGAAGATTGCGGAAGGGAGCAGACGACCAGACACGGAATACAGATTCTAGGGACAGAGGCTGCAGGCCTAGCATATCTTCAGAGGCTCGCAACAACCAGATAACCTCTGCAGCCAATGCTGTCTGGCAAATCTAAGAGTAACTTTTAGAGACCTCAACAAAGAGACATTCTTGGCCCTTTATATAACATATGTTAAGCCCATCTTGGAGTATGTTACACCAGCATAGAACTCACACCTGAAAATACATTTTATAAAATTGGAGAAGGAGCAGGGGTATGTAGTGCTAGTTCCAGAGCTACGAGAAGAGGCTAATGGAAATTAATCTAACTACATTGTAGGACTAAAAAACCAGGGAAGAGATGATAACTTACAAAATACTCAGTGAAATTGACAGGGGTAGATAGGAATAAACTGTTTGAGAGGCGGGAAACAAGTGTAAGTCAATTATAAAGATGAACCACGGGGAATGAGAGGAAGTATTTATTTAGTCTTAGAGCGGCCAGGAAGTGGAGTGACCTTGATGAAGTGGAGACATGCTTTCCTGTCATAGTTTTAAGAGAAGATACGATAGGATATAAGAGACTAAGATGGAGTGGATCTGGCAGTTGAGAGGCAGGCAGGAGCTAGGACTCCACCCATGCAACCACATGTAGGAGAGTACAAAATACACAAATAACCCGCACGTGGGACACTGTAACTTATGACGACTTGGACCATTAACTAACACACAGGAGAGTACACTCACTTGTGACACAGGAGAGTAAACACACTTGTCACACAGGAGAGTACACACACTAGTCGCACAGGAGAGTACACACACTAGTCGCACAGGAGAGTACACACACTAGTCCTAGGAGAGTAACACACTAGTCACAGGAGAGTACACCAGTCACAGGAGAGTACACACACTAGTCGCACAGGAGAGTACACACACTAGTCGCACAGGAGAGTACACACACTAGTCGCACAGGAGAGTACACACACTAGTCGCACAGGAGAGTACACACACTAGTCACACAGGAGAGTACACACACTAGTCACACAGGAGAGTACACACACTAGTCACACAGGAGAGTACACACACACTAGTCACACGGGAAGTACACACACACTAGTCACACGGGAGAGTACACACACACTAGTCACACGGGAGAGTACACACACACTAGTCACACGGGAGAGTACACACACACTAGTCACACGGGAGAGTACACACACACTAGTCACACGGGAGAGTACACACACACTAGTCACACGGGAGAGTACACACACACTAGTCACACGGGAGAGTACACACCACTAGTCACAGGGAGAGTACACACACACTAGTCACACGGGAGAGTACACACACACTAGTCACACGGGAGAGTACACACACACTAGTCACACGGGAGAGTACACACACACTAGTCACACGGGAGAGTACACACACACTAGTCACACGGGAGAGTACACACACACTAGTCACACGGGAGAGTACACACACACTTGTCACACGGGAGAGTACACACACACTTGTCACACGGGAGAGTACACACACACTTGTCACACGGGAGAGTACACACACACTTGTCACACGGGAGAGTACACACACACTTGTCACACGGGAGAGTACACACACACTAGTCACACGGGAGAGTACACATACACTTGTCACACGGGAGATTACACACACACTAGTCACACGGGAGAGTACACACACACTAGTCACACGGGAGAGTACACGCACACTAGTCACACGGGAGAGTACACACACACTAGTCACACGGGAGAGTACACACACACTAGTCACACGGGAGAGTACACACACACTAGTCACACGGGAGAGTACACACACACTAGTCACACGGGAGAGTACACACACACTAGTCACACGGGAGAGTACACACACTAGCGAGGAGCAGCTTGTATAATGAACGAGAAATCAACATTTCCCGTCTCCAGTATTATTTTGTCTAAGTCGTGTGTATTTTTTAAATGAGACAGAAGGGTGGAAAGCTAATATAAAAATTAAGTATTTTCGAACCACTATTGTACTACTACTACTACTACTTGCTCGACCAGTATCACCACCACTACTACCATTTTTCTACTACCTCTAGATCTACTCCTGACCCCACGTCCATCCCCTTCCTCTCGTATATATACTGGCTCCCTTCCCTTCGTGCTTCTGTGTGACTTCTTGATGGTTAAGTCGGACCGAAACGTCGTTATAAGTTTGATTCTGCTATGTGAGGGTTATTTGTGTATAGAATAACTTCACGTAACTAGCGTAACATACACCATTGATCGGTTTCGAGTTTTCTTCTCTCGAAGTCCAGCCTGATACCAGACAATTCATTAATGACTGTCAGGTCACCCAGGCTGTTGGTGTCACCGGTCTACATAAGTCATCACAGCCCGGTTGATAAGGCCCTTGTTTCAGGTGGGGAAATATGTGATGTAATTGCTTTTTCTTTTAAGTATTAATTACGTTACATAGCGACCTCATCCCCGTCCAGAAAACGGCATAAATTCCCGTAAAGGGTGTATGTGAAGAGGTAAAATACAAACAGAGGAGCGATATACTCGGCAAACAAACTCGCGGATATGATAATGCGGGATATTTTGACCACGGAAATGGCGTCACAGGTAAACAAAAATGTTTTGCCTTTGAAATCACAGCACAACACGGTTACCGGAAAGAAATTTGCATTCTTCATATCATCCCCGGGAGGGGGGAAATGGTCTCGTGTTTACAAAGGGCTGGTTCAAGGCTGTTTAATGTTTTAATTTTCGACCGATTGGCGGGCGTGCATAGGGGCGGAAAGTAGGAATGGAGGGTGGGCTGTAATGGGAGTGTTTGTGAGGGGAGGCGTAATGCGGAAAAATAGAGAATATTTGTGGAGGTCTGTGCAGTCACTGTTGGTAATGTCCCTCTGCTCCTCTGCTCAACCCTATTGCTTTTCCTTCTTGTCACTCTCTTTGTATGATGTGTTTTTTTAGGAAGATTATTATTATTATTAAATGACTATTTTATATTAGTTATTATATATAACTATTATTTATATTATTATTACTTAGCACACCGGCCATCTCCCACTAATGTAGGATGACCCTCCCCCACCAAAAAAAAAAAGTTCCCCATCATTCCCTCAATAGATGTTCCGGCTAACAGGTTTCCTGAATATCTTCACATATGTTGCCTTGCTCACACTCCAAGAGCACGTCAAGCTATGAAAACCACTAGTCTCCACTCACTCCTGACACGCTCACACGAGCTTCTTGGGTGTCCAAGCCCCTAGCACTCAGAGCTCTTTTACCCCCTTCTTCCAACCCTTCCTGAGATGACCCCTATTACTCCGTTTCTTCACCTCAGATTTTTGCACTCTTTTGGTCATCCTGTTCTGCTTCATTCTCTCTAATTTCCAAAACTACCTCAAAACAACCCCTAATCAGCCCAGTGAATTATTCCATTTTAGCCTAACACCATCTTTTATTTTCCTTGCTTCGAATTCTCTCTTAATATTCACACCAAACATTACCCAGAAATAATAACATCTCCACTGCTCTAGTTTCCTCCTCGCTGTAACGTTGAAAGCCCACCTATATTAAAGTGTTGGTACCACTGTACCATAGATGCTTCTACTCATCACTCACATTTTTCACCTTGTCTAGTGTATCTGTAGTGTAGGTGTATCTGTAGTGTAGGTGTATCTGTAGTGTAGGTGTATCTGTAGTGTAGGTGTATCTGTAGTGTAGGTGTATCTGTAGTGTAGGTGTATCTGTAGTGTAGGTGTATCTGTAGTGTAGGTGTATCTGTGTGTGTTTACTGTACAAAATACACACATCAGTAATGGCATCTTGGTGTATACAAATTTTACTTTATTCTTTGAAAGTATACTTATACTTTTCCCGTTAATTAACATGTGTTTCATTAAGTGATGATATTGTATTCAAGTGTTGTTGTTGTTGTATTACGCGTCACATTAACGAGTGTTGTATTATTAAACGACACATTTACAGTTGCTTCATAAACCAAAATAAAAAAGGACATTTACGTTGGTATTTTTTTTCATTTGCTGCTGCTGCTGCTGCTGCTGTTGTGTGTGTGTGTGTGGCCATGGGAAATGACGGGACCAAGTTTATTTCCATCTTTATCTGATGTGGGAAATCAAGAGCTTTTTATTCTCTTTCACTCCCAAGAAAAAAGTATCTTCCTCATCTCCTTCACTCGTCCGTTTTAGCCGGTTCAATTATATTGCCTGTTGAAACATGGACAGTGCCTGTTGAAACATGGACAGTGCCTGTTGAAACATGGACAGTGCCTGTTGAAACATGGACAGTGCCTGTTGAAACATGGACAGTGCCTGTTGAAACATGGACAGTGCCTGTTGAAACATGGACAGTGCCTGTTGAAACATGGACAGTGCCTGTTGAAACATGGACAGTGCCTGTTGAAACATGGACAGTGCCTGTTGAAACATGGACAGTGCCTGTTGAAACATGGACAGTGCCTGTTGAAACATGGACAGTGCCTGTTGAAACATGGATAGTGCCTGTTGAAACATGGACAGTGCCTGTTGAAACATGGACAGTGCCTGTTGAAACATGGACAGTGCTTGTTGAAACATGGACATCGAGAGGCTGCTCAAGATATATTTGTCTTGAGAAAAGTGATTATTATTGATGGGGAAGCGGGCAACCTGTATGGGTCATGCAGCTCATGGGTAATAGGAAATAATCTGGTCCATGGAAGGAGAGGTTGAGGACGTTGAGGGGGGGGTTGACTTACCTGTAGTCTTCCTGTGGTTGATACTGGGGTCATCTCTCGGCCCGGTCTCAGACCAGACCTCCTGAGGAAGTCTGGAAAAATGAGATCCCATCATTATTTATTTTTTATTCAGACGTGATAACTAAAAACCTGCTCTTCGAAGTTGAAAATGTGGCAGTACCTCGGCCACGTTGATTCCATGCTAAATGAAAATAACCGTGGCCTTAATAATAATAATCCCAGCTGACAATATGAGGCGGAAATGTGTAAAGAAATGCTCTCGTTACGGCACCATTCTTACTCTTGAAAACGAAAACCGAAATTGGGCGTATTAGGACGTATGGAAAAGTTTCGCTATAATTGGGATCGTTAGAAGTTGAGGACGGTGCTGTTGCAGCGGGCAGGACACTCGTTAAGACGCTAGTCTATTTATCTATCCGCGACTTACAAAGTCTACTATTCTACAAATAGATTTCATCTCTATTTTTTTTTCTTAACCAGGGTGCGTAATAGTGCTGAGGTCCGACACTTCAAGACGTAGGTATTGTTTATGGTGACGGGACCTAGACTTTTTGTGATTTGTTTACCTGAAGCTTCAGTACCATGAAATGTCTTCAGTAGAAGTATTTCCGACACTTGGATAAATGTATCAGAGAGCGTTACTGCCTTGATTATTTCAGCCCACATTTTCCCTCCTCCTCTTTCTTTTCAATCCTACTTTCACCTTTCTCCATTTTAACTGCTTCCCTTCCCTCTCCCACTTCTCTTCCTTCTCCCACTTCTTCCATTCACTCTTCCACATCACTTTCCAATCTCCCTTCCTCTCCTTCCCTCCCCACCTTCTCCCGATTTGTTACTCTTTTTCATCCTAGTAGCGGCTCCTGTTTCCTCTTCTCCCGCTAGCCGTTACTATACCATTCCGCTAAATGTCAAGGAAAGTCGTGCGACCAACCTACCAACCAACCAACCAACCAACCTACCTACCAACCTACCTATCCTGCAGCTGAGTGTTCTTGGGGAATTTGGGTGGAGTGTTATTGTTTAAAACATGGCTTTGGTCTTGAGGAAATGGGCTACTTTTCCTTCTTTTGCTGTCATTATCCCACTAACTCTCCGGTGTTGTTCTATCAACCCACCAACACTACCGTCTTAAAATAATCACAGGCCGTGTTAACCTAAAACTCTTGTCTGCGTATCTTCTGGTATTGTGATGCTAACCTTCACAGCTCTTGATACTGGCTCCTGTCTTCCCACACACACCTGACAATTCACTGCTGCCTCCCAACACATCAGTAACCGCTACATAAATCTCAGCATGCACTTGGTGTATTCCACCACCTATGCAACTCCATCTTCACATTATACTTCTCTCTCTTATTCATTGCGGTGCTAAACTTTCTGAATACTTTGAAAGTCCGACAAAATAAAATTAGCTATATATATACATATATATATATATATATATATATATATATATATATATATATATATATATATATATATATATATATATATATAATTGTGTGTGTGTGTCGTGCCGAATAGGTAAAATTGGTCAATTAGCAAGAAGTCTTTTAAAATTAAGTCCTTTCTAAAATTTTCTCGTATACGTTTAAAGATATATTTTTTTCATGTAAATGTAAAAATAATTTTTTTTGTACCAAACCAACCTTTAAAAACTTAAATAACCTTATTATAACAAGTTGACTTAATCCAACTAAATATATTTTAGATAAGTTTACAATAATTTAATAAACACAATTAAATATATTTTTTTCGTTAGGTTCAGAATGATTTTTGCGAAATTATTGCTTATTCGGCAAAAAGAGCGTTGCTATTTAAGCCAAAGTCGCAAGTTTTGCCTATTCGGCACGATATAATATATATATATATATATATTATGTCGTGCCGATTAGGTAAAACTGGTCAATTAGCAAGAACTCATTTAAAATTAAGTCCTTTCTAAAATTTTCTTTTATACGCTTAAAGATATATTTTTTTCAATCATGTTGATGTAAAAAAAAATTAATTTTGTACCAAAAGAAACTTAGAAAACTTACCTAACCTTATTATAACAAGCGCAATTTAATTTAGCCTAACCCAACTAAATATATTTTAGATACTTTTACAATAATTTAATAATTAACAAACACAATGAAATATATTTTTTTCGTTAGGTTCAGAATGATTTTTGCGAAATTATTGCATGCACAAATTTTCGCTTGTCTTATATGGCAAGAAGAGCGTTGCTATTTAAGCCAAAATAGCAAGTTTTACCTAATCGGCACGACATTATATATATATATATATATATATATATATATATATATATATATATATATATATAATATATATATAATATATATATATATATATATATATATATATATATATATATATATATATATATATATATATATTAACACATCGGCCGATTCCCACCAAGGCAGGGTGGCCCAAAAAAGAAAAACTTTCATCATCATTCACTCTATCACTGTCTTGCCAGAGGGGTGCTTTACACTACACTACTGTACTTCCCATCGCCAGGACTCAAGTCCGGCCTGCCGTTTTCCCTGAATCCCTTCATAAATGTTACTTTGCTCACACTCCAACAGCACGTCAGGTATTAAAAACCATTTGTCTCCATTCACTCCTATCAAATACGCTCACACATGCTGGAAGTCCAAGCCCCTCGCACACAAAACCTCCTTTACCCCCTCCCTCCAACCTTTCCAAGGCCGACCCCTACCCTGCCTTCCCTCCACTACAGATTTATACACTCTCGAAGTCATTCTGTCTCGTTCCATTCTCTCTACATGTCCGAACCACCTCAACAACCCCTCCTCAGCTCTCTGGATAGTAGTTTTGGTAATCTCGCACCTCCTCCTAATTTCCAAACTCCGAATTCTCTGCATTATATTCACACCACACAATGACCTCAGACATGACATCTCCACTGCCTAAAGCCTTCTCCTCGTTGCAACATTCATCACCCATGCTTCACACCCATATAAGAGTGTTTGTATAACTATACTCTCATACATTCCCCTCTTTACTTCCATGGACAAAGTCCTTTGTCTCCACAGACTCCGAAGTGCACCACTCACCCTTTTCCCCTCATCAATTCTATGATTCACTTCATCCTTCATAGACCCATCTGCTGACATGTCCACTCCCAAATATCTGAATACATTCACCTCCTCCATACTCCCTCCAATGTGATATCCAATCTTTCGTCACCTAATCTTTTTGTTATCCTCATCACCTTACTCTTTCCTATATTCACTTTCAATTTTCTTCTTTTACATACCCTACCAAATTCATCCACCAACCTCTGCAACTTCTCTTCAGAATCTCCCAAAAGCACAGTGTCATCAGCAAAAACCAACTGTGACAACTCCCACTTTGTATTTGATTCTTTATCTTTTAACCCCACACCTCTTGCAAGGACCCTCGCATTCACTTCTCTGACAACCCCATCTATAAATATATTGAACAACCACGGTGACATCACACATCCTTGTTTAAGGCCCACTTTTACTGGGAAATAGTCCCCCTCCCTCCTACACACTCTAATCTGAGCCTCACTATCCTCATAAAAACTCTTCACTGCTTTCAGTAACCTACCTCCTATTCCATACACCTGCAACATCCGCCATATTGCCTCCCTATCCACCCTATCATATGCCTTTTCCAAATCCATAAATGCCACAAAATCCTCTTTACCCTTATCCAAATACTGTTCACCTATATGTTTCACTGTAAACACTTGGTCTACACACCCCCTACCTTTCCTAAAGCCTCCTTGTTCATCTGCTATCCTGCTCTCCGTCTTACTCTTAATTCTTTCAATAATAACTCTACCATACACTTTACCAGGTACACTCAACAGACTTATTCCCTATAATTTTTGCACTCTCCTTTGTCCTCTTTGCCGCCTTTATACAAAGGAACAATACACGCTCTCTGCCAATCCCTAGGTACCTTACCCTCTTCCATACATTTATTAAATAATAGCACCAACCACTCCAAAACTATATCCCCACCTGCTTTTAACATTTCTATCTTTATCCCATCAATCCCAGCTGCCTTACCCCCTTTCATTCTACCCACTGCCTCACGAACTTCCCCCACACTCACAACTGGCTCTTCCACACTCCTACAAGATGTTATTCCTCCTTGCCCTATATAATATAATATATATATATATATATATATATATATATATATATATATATATAATTATATATATATATATATATATATATATTGATATTCATGATGGCTTCTACCTACTCACCAGGTACCTTTCTCCCAAAACTTACCTTACTGCCTTCAGCAGTCCGAAACTCAAGGAATATGACTCTCTCTTAAAGACCATTCAAGAGAGTGTACTGAATCTTTCTCTTGAAGATGCACAGTGGTTGCAAGCCTCACTCCAAGTTAGGTTTGAGGGGGATGGGCGTACGCAAATCCTCCCAGATTGCCCTACCAGCTTTCTTATCCTCCTCCTTAGCATCAGACGAGCTAATGAAACAAATTCTCCCTGTCAGCCTTTGTGACTTAGCAGGGATACAGGATCGTAGCTGCATCACTGCCATCACCGAGTGGGGAACACTCGCTGCTCCAACACCAAAACCTAGTGCAGCACTGGCCCACAGACAGTCCAATTGGGATGGTCCCATCTCTGAAAAGGTGCGTGACAGCATGCTCAGGGCTGCAACATCCACCAGGGATGATGCCTGTCTCCAAGCTGTGATTGCACATTACTCTGGGGACTTTCTCCAAATAGTTCACACTTCGGCAACGGGAACACGCCTCGACCCCACATCTCGCTGCCCCAATTCACACGGAATATACGTGTATTTGCGGCGACGCACAAGCCGACCAATATGGTCTACATAGTCTAAACTGCTCCAAAACCAAGGGCTGGCACGCAAGACACGATGAAGTCAGTGACATCATAACGAGGAGCCTTGCTATAGCAGTGTGCCCGGCTGAGAGAGAACCCCGATCCCTAGCATCCAGCAATATTCACAATCCTGCAACCTGCCCTGACAGGATCACCATCTATCCTTGGAAGAATTGCAAGCTTTTAGCATGGGACTATACCTGCCTGTCGACGCTGACTAACACCTACATTCGTCACAGTGTCGGGCAACAGGGAAGTGCTGCAGATCACAGGGAGGAGTACAAGATCAGCAAGTACAGAACTATGCAGTGCTAGTCACGGCATTATGCCGGGACGCTCACCTGGCATAATGCCGTGATTAGCACTGTAGGCCATCATTATCAATTTCTCCCAGTGGAATCAGAAACCTTGGGATCATGGGGAAAGAACGCCACACGTTTCCTCAGAGAACTGGGTTCCAGACTCATTGACATCACAAGGGACCCAAGGGCCGCCACTTACATGTTCCAGTGCCTCAGACTGGCCTCCAGAGGGGATATGCTTGCTGCATACTTGGCTCACGTCCAGCTTCAGATGAGCTGGAAGAGATTCATAATCTTTGTTATACTGTACAAGTGCATTCATGTTTGTGCTTCTTAAATAAATGATCCCTAACCCCCCCCCCAAAAAAAAAAAAAAAAAAAAAAAATGTATGTATATATGGGGTAGGAGAATACGTAGTGCTGACATGGATTCTGGGAAGAGTCTAGGGACCCTTCCCTGAAGACATTTCACTTCACCGAAGCTGAGGGACTCCATATATTGCATCAGAGGTGGACCCAAAATAATATATACATATGTCGTGCCGAATAGGTAAAACTGGTCATTTAGCAAGAACTCGTTTAAAATTAAGTCCTTTCTAAAAATTTCTCTTATACGTTTAAAGATATGTTTTTTTTTCATTTATGTTAATGTAAAAATTAATAATTTTGTACCAAAAGAACCTTAGAAAACTTATTAAGAGAGTTGCAAGCAGAATGCTCTTTTGTGTACGTTGTGAGAACGGGTTGACCAAGCAGGGTCGATGACCTTTCGGTTAAGATGTTTTAGCTAGCAGCTCGCAGTTTTCCGTAGGTATCTCATCCCCACTGATCAGGTATTTTCAATGCTGCGATACACCTGTGAACCAACACGATCCTCAGGTCAACAGAAAAGTCTGGTCTTGAGGGTTGGACAATTAGTGAAACCTGCCACCTGTTTAGAGTTTTCTACTAACAGCCCTGCATGAGGCAGTACTTCCTCCTACAGATCTGACACTATTCAAATCACATGTATTCTCTCGATCCGAGTACTGTTTGATGACGACTCCGTTTGTGGTAGAAGAGATATTACATAAACGACATAGATGAGGGAATAAATAGCGACATAAGCAAATTTGCTGATGACACCAAAATAGGCCGTCCAATTCAATCTAATGAGGACATTAGAGCACTCCAGGATGATTTGAATAGACTGATGCAGTGGTCGGAGAAGTGACAGATGCAGTTTAATGTAGACAAATGCAAAGTTCTAAATGTTGGACAGGACAATAACCATGCCACATATAAACTGAATAATGTAGATCTTAATACTACTGATTGCGAAAAGGATTTAGGAGTTCTGGTTAGCAGTAATCTGAAACCAAGACAACAGTGCATAAGTGTTCGCAATAAAGCTAACAGAATCCTTGGCTTTATATCAAGAAGTATAAATAATAGAAGTCCTCAGGTTCTTCAACTCTATATATCCTTGGTTAGGCCTCATTTAGATTATGCTGCACAGTTCTGGTCACCGTATTACAGAATGGATATAAATGCACTTTAAAACTTACAAAGGAGGATGACAAAGTTGATCCCATGTATCAGAAATCTTCCCTGTGAGGATAGACTGAGGGCCCTGAATCTGCACTCTCTAGAAAGGCGTAGAATTAGGGGGGATATGATTGAGGTGTATTAATGGAAAACAGGAATAAATAAAGGGGATGTAAATAGCGTGCTAAAAATATCTAGCCTAGACAGGCCTCGTAGCAATGGCTTTAAGTTGGAAAAATTTAGATTCAGGAAGGATATAGGAAAGCACTGGTTTGGTAATAAGAGTTGTGGATGAGTGGAACAAACTCCCGAGTACAGTTATGGAGTCTTAAACGTTGTGTAGTTTTAAAAATAGGTTAGATAAATACACGAATGGGTGTGAGTTGGACCTGACTTGCTTGTGCTACTAGGTCAGATGCCGTGCTCCTTCCTTAAGTGAATGTGACCTGACCTGACTAGGTTAGGGCATTGGCTTAAGCCGGTAGGAGACTTGGACCTGCCTCGCATGGGCCAGTAGGCGTGCTGCAGTGTTCCTTCTTTCTTATGTTCTTAAATAAATTGAAATAGTTTATTGCTCGCATAGAACAAATATAGCATTTGAACTTTTGGGAATGCCTAAAAGTACTGAATATGTAGTCTCTGGAGTAAAGGAGAGAGAGAGGGAGAGAGAGAGAGAGAGATTATGATAATTTATACATGGAAGATAGTGGAGGACCTAGTTCTACCTACACACTACCTGAATATACTACAGCGAGAGATATGGGAGGAAGTGTAGAGTTGGCCCAGTACAAAGCAGAAGCGTCATGATGAGTTCTCTTATTATGCCCACTGCACCTTGAAAAGGCTTTTCACTGGGTTTGTAGGTATATGTATCATTATCCGTGGGCCTACTCCATAGACTATTAAACATTTTACCAGCAAATATCATAAATACTGCTGAACTAAGTGGAAAAGTCCTTGAAAGGAAATTGAATCACTACCTAAGCCAAGTTCCACATCACCAGGGCAGTGTTGGATGTATGGGCTAGCGAGCCGCCAACAGAAACAGCCTATTTAACCATGCAAGTACTAGAAAAGCCGTACTACAGGCCGTGCTGCTGGAGTAGGAAGACTAAAAAATGGTCACAAATAAATGAACCAGCGGGCCGCCAGGAGCAACAGCCTAGTTGACCAAGCTTCACCAGACAAACCTGACCCAAGGCTGGGCTCTGGAAATAAAACTCATCAAAGGTAAGGTATTGGTGACCACCTGATTAACTAAACTGTTGTTGCTTTCGCAGACCTACATAGATCTCACTAGACTATTGATCACACACATCCTTTAGGAATATTTCTTATAAACCATTGAGTTACCAGCAGTTCACTGGTAGGCCATTGATGCCTCGGCCCGGTCTGGTCAGTGGTCTCATCAATAATGTTTTGGTTGTCTACGTGGAGTCTACCCGGAGTGTGTTCCGGGGGTTAACATGGAAATAAATGGTATAGAATACCGACACAATGGAAAAATAAACACATAAGCAGTATAATGTGATCCTTTATTGACAACGTTTCGCCCACGCGGCTCCTTACCTTTGATATACCTTTGAAGAGTTTCGAGAGTTTATCTACTCTCTGAGCCCGGCCATGGGCCAGGCTCGGTCCCAGACCAGGCCTCTAGGGGGATGACCTGAACTGCCAGCAAGCTTCAGGTTTGACACGCACTTGCTTTTAACGCCTCTAAATATATTTGAAGACATTTTAAAAGTCTATTTAATAGTGGTTATCGTTTTCAGACTAATATTTAAAAAGTCAAAACATGTTTTTAGCACCAAAAGATATACAAATATGTCAATGTTAAATTAAATAGCTATCGTTATCCTTTTTGATATTTTCAGTAAACTTGACATCGAACTGGCATGTACATTAAACAAATTTAGATTAATATCTGATTGGGTAAAAATTTAGAATTGTTGATGGAAGTATAATTACTTACACACACACACACACACACACACACACACACACACACCAGAAACACGCGGATAGGTACACACATCAGAAGCCTCCAGGTGGCACAACTATGGTAAAGCTCTCGCTTAACGCACGGAGGGCCAGGGTTCTATTCCCGACGGGCGGAAACATTTCGAAGTGTTTCCTTACACACACACACACATCACACACATACATACAACAGGCCTAGTGTCAAATCGACATGTGCCTAGGACAAAATGGTAACTAACTAACTAACTAACACACACACACACACACACACACACACACACACACACACACACACACACACACACACAAAAGTTAATGGCCATTGCATTAGTGAAATGTATGTGAAGTTTAAGTTAATCTTTTAGTTCTCCCGAACTTGTAGGCTGATGTGTTAGGTGTAGCGAACCTGTGAAGGACGTGGTGTCAGGGGCTGCGAGGAGTTACGTGAGATTATCTCACCACTAGAAGTCTATACACTGCTTCAAGTGTTTCAACTCCTTATCATACGTAAAGGTTTTCACCTTCTGCTTCCTCCCGTCACCACACATACCTGATGAATGCTCAAATTCTGATTTCCCTTTCATTAACCTCACTTGAGGAGGTAAAACCTCTGCTTTTCCCCATACCGCCCACAGTTGAGGGGTTCAATCTCTACTTTTCCTCCAAACTTGAGTTATAGTAAAAAAAAAAAAAAATACACCATGTGTACATATGTCTGTATTTTTAGATATTTATATTTCTTTTATATTTTCTCTGTGGTATGTTCATAAATTTCACTTTCCCGTATGTTGTGTGGGAGAGGCCAACCTGAGAGATGGTAATTCCCAAGTAATAGTAATCCTAACTTTGCTGCAACTATACCTCTAAGCTGAAGTAGTTATTGAAGCTTCGGTAGCTGAGCTCAGGGTGACAAATTTCATTACACGATTTACGAAACCCATCCTTTGTGTTGCAGTGTTGCTGGAAGACGCGGCCACCTTGTGTTTCCACTATGCAACTGAATAAGACACTTGCCGGTATTGTACATCATTAATTATAACGACTGTGTATCTATTATGTGAGAGTAGAGTAGTAGCACACTGTTGATATAACCAATTTTGTTCAACAGAGTTGTACGAAGCACTCAGTACCACAGACCCAGCACACCCGTCTTTGAAAAATGTTGCTTTGATCATGGCAGAGTGGCGCAAAGCTCTCTCGTCATTCTAAAACACATCAGAATATTAAGTGGGTAATTACTAGAAATTCCACCGGAATAAAAGGCAACATCAGGGCTTTAATTAAGTACTTACTTGATTGTATTTGTTTTGGTAAATTATGTAAAATGCTTTTGTCGTGTGTAAAGGCTCGAGGGTTCTGGGGTGGGTAGGGGGGAGTTGTTTTTATTATATGAGGCCTGACAGTGGAAATGTGTTTCGCATGGAATTGAAAATCAACGCTATTGGAATCTGCGTGAGTGGAACATGTAGGTAATGGTGTGTGTGTGTGTGTGTGTGTGTGTGTGTGTGTGTGTGTGTGTGTGTGTGTCCTCTCCTATTCGTACAAACCTATTTTAGGTCGTAGAGGCCTAGTTTTACCTGGCCTTACCTGACAAACTGGCTATTACTGGGATCGTCTAAAATTCTACCAGCCAAACATAATGTATTGGATTAATTGTTTGATGTAGCCTGAACAACCGAAAAAATGTAAATTCTGATCACAACCTGTATAAAATGTAAAGGTGAGCTCAGAAGAACAACAAAAGGTGTATTATGTTTCTCTGCCATGGGAAGTGTCATCTGTCATACATGTAAGTGTCGCCCAGAGAAAGTGATCATGTTGAAGTACCAAGTATTGTTGGCACGTGTACAAAGAACTGGGTTTACCACAACAGAACACTGTCTTTATGAAAATATACTAATATGATACAAATACGGTTGGTAACGGTAACTTACAGTCATTTAAACATAATCTAAAATGTTTACTTTCACAGAAGTAACATCATTTTTAAAGTTTACATTGTGTACAAGAAAATGTTTATAGTCTGTTGTACAAAGCTGAGTTATAGCTACACTAGATAGTTAAATTATTAGTACCACATGAAATAACATGTCGATGATTGATACACTATTGATAACGTGTGTACACAGATAGGCAAGGTGTTGTATAGAGTAATATGGTTGGTCAGAGTTTGGTGTGGTACAAGTCATCCTATGTACACAATATAATTTTTACTATAGTAGTTTACATGGTTACTACAATGTATACAGGATGTGTACACAATAAATTGGTACACAGAGTAACACGTTGTAGATACAGTGTGGTACACAGAGTAACTACGGTGTGGTACCCAGAGTAAACAGGTGTGGTACACAGATAACCAGGTGTGTACCACAGAGTAATACAGGTGTGGTACCACAGAGTAACACAGGTGTGGTACCACAGAGTAACACGGTGTGGTACCACAGAAGTACACGGTGATGGTCCACAGAGTAAACAGGTGTGGTACCACAGAGTAACTACAGGTGTGGTACCACGAGTAACACAGGTGTGGTACCGAACAGACGATAACACAAAGTACCGTGTGGTACCACAGAGTAACAGTGTGGTACCACAGAAAGTGGTACCGTAGTGTGGTACCACAGAGAGGTACACAAAACTGTGGGTCACATGTAAGTGTGTACCCAGAGTAACACGGTGTGGTACCAAGAAACTAGTGTGGTACACAAGTAACAGGTGTGTGTACCACAGAGTAACACGTGTGGTACAAGTAACTAGTGGGTACCAAGAGTAACGTGGGTACCACAGAGTAACTACAGGTAAGTGGGTACCACAGAGTTTACACGGTGTGACCACAAAACGGTGTGTACCACAGAGTAACGTGGTACCAATACACGTGTGGTACACGAGTAAGTAACTACGGTGGGTACCACATAGTACAGTTGTACAGATAAGGTGTGGTACCACAGAGTAACACGGTGTGGTACCGAATGAGGTACACTATACAGGTGTGGTACCACAGGTAACTCGGTGTGGTACCACAGGTAACAGGTGGTACCACAGATACACGGTGTGGTACCACAGAGTAAGTTGGTCACAGGTACGGTGTGTACCACAGAGTAACACGGTGTGGTACCACAGGTAACAGTGTGGTAAGAGTAACACGGTGGTACAAGTGTGTGTACCACAGAGTAACACAGGTGTGGTACCACAGAGTAACTACAGTGTGGTACCACAGAGTAACAAGTGTGGTACCACAGAGTAACAGTGTGGTACCACAGAGTAACAGGTGTGGTACCAGAGACACAGGTGTGGTACCACAGAGTAACACAGGTGTGGTACCACAGAGTAACGTGTGTACCACAGAGTACGGTGTGTCAGGTAACACGACACAGAGTAACACAGGTGTGGTACCACAGAGTAACACAGGTGTGGTACCACAGAGTAACACAGGTGTGGTACCACAGAGTAACACAGGTGTGGTACCACAGAGTAACACAGGTGTGGTACCACAGAGTAACACAGGTGTGGTACCACAGAGTAACACAGGTGTGGTACCACAGAGTAACGGTGTGGTACCACAGAGTAACACGGGTGTGGTACCACAGAGTAACACGGGTGTGGTACCACAGAGTAACACGGGTGTGGTACCACAGAGTAACACGGGTGTGGTACCACAGAGTAACACGGGTGTGGTACCACAGAGTAACACGGTGTGGTACCACAGAGTAACACAGGTGTGGTACCACAGAGTAACACAGGTGTGGTACCACAGAGTAACACAGGTGTGGTACCACAGAGTAACACAGGTGTGGTACCACAGAGTAACACGAGTGTGGTACTACAGAGTAACACGGTGTGGTACCACAGAGTAACTGTGGCACACAAGAGACACGGCTCAGTGTGACCACAGAGTAGTACCATGCAGGTGAGGTACACAATAGAGTGAAAATGTTAGGTGTGCACAGAGTAACAGTGTGGAAAATGCACTGACACAGAGTGAACTCAGAGTGGAACAAGAGAAACAGGGAAGGTACCACAGAGTAACACAGGTGTGGTACCACAAGAACACAGGTGTGGTACCACAGTAACACGGTGTGGTACCACAGAGTAACACGGTGTGGTACCACAGAGTAACACGGTGTGGTACCACAGAGTAAACGGTGTGTACCACAGAGTAACACGGGTGTGGTACCACAGAGTAACACGGGTGTGGTACCACAGAGTAACACGGGTGTGGTACCACAGAGTAACACGGGTGTGGTACCACAGAGTAACACGGGTGGTACCACGAGAACACGGTGTGGTACCACAGAGTAACACGGTGTGGTACCACAGAGTAACACGGTGTGGTACCACAGAGTAACACGGTGTGGTACCACAGAGTACACGGTGTGGTACCACAGAGTAACACGGTGTGTACCACAGAGTAACACGGTGTGGTACCACAGAGTAACCGGTGGGTACCACAGAGTAACACGGTGTGGTACCACAGAGTAACACGGGTGTGGTACCACAGATGGTCCGGGTGTGTACCACAGAGTAACACGGGTGTGGTACCACAGAGTAACACGGGTGTGGTACCACAGAGTAACACGGGTGTGGTACCACAGAGTAACACGGGTGTGGTACCACAGAGTAACACGGGTGTGGTACCACAGAGTAACACGGGTGTGGTACCACAGAGTAACGGGTGTGGTACCACAGAGTAACACGGGTGTGGTACCACAGAGTAACACAGGTGTGGTACCACAGAGTAACACGGTGTGGTACCACAGAGTAACACGGTGTGTACCACAGAGTAACAGGTGTGGTACCACAGAGTAACACGGTGTGGTACCACAGGTAACAGGTGTGTCCACAGAGTAACACAGGTGTGTACCACAGGTAACCAGGTGTGGTACCACAGAGTAACACAGGTGTGGTACACAGAGTAACACAGGTGTGGTACCAAAGGTAACTACAGGTGTGGTACCACAGAGTAACACAGGTGTGGTCCACAGAGTAAACAGGTGTGTACAAAGACACAGGTGTGGTACCACAGGTAACACAGGTGTGGTACCACAGAGTAACACAGGTGTGGTACCACAGAGTAACACAGGTGTGGTACCACAGAGTAACACGTGTGGTACCACAGAGTACACAGTGATGGCCTGAAACACAGTGTGGAACACAGCAAGAATGTATCAAAATGTTCCATGAGACCTGACACGGAGTAACACAATTAAGCAAGATATTTGAGGGTGGTACACAGAGTAAACAGGTGTGGTAACACTGAACAAGTGGTCACAGAGATAACACAGGTTGTGTAAAATAGTATACGGGTTTGTGGTACCCATAGCTAACACAGGTGTGGTATCCACCAGCGGATCACAGGGGTTACTCATCAGAGTAATGTTTGAGACCGTGCAGCGATAAGTCACCAGATTGGTAAGCACAGATATCCTAGGTGTTACCACAGATAGATAGAGTGCACTGACCAAGAGTCTAACCTCACAGGAGGGTACCACAGGATGTCAACATACATGTTGTAGGTATACTGCACTAGAATGTAAATCACTATAAAGTGTACCACATATGAGGTGTACCTGGTAAACATGTAGATTGTACCCTGAGATGGAGTGCCTCACTGGAGTACCTGCACTATGGAGTTCCTGCACTATGGAAGTGTGCTATGGAGTGTACGCACTTGGATTACCACTTGGAGTGCTGTCCTGCAGGCAGTGCCGGCTTTGTCCTGAGACTGTTCGGTTGAGACTGTACCTGAAGTGTCCGGTGTTGTAGTGTCCTGGTGTGTTTTGTTAGTGACACTGGTGGCACGAAAAGTGGAATAGTCGTTGATTTGGTGTTGGTGTCGGATGACGTATGGTTAGCGGGTCTGCAGGCGTCCATGCTGCGACACGGAAGACAGGGGTTGTAACCAGAAAGGGTGTCTGTGACAGAAGAGTACAGGTGTGGATACAGAGTAAGGGTGGTCTGTAGTGACACGACGATGGCTGAACACATTTGACACTGACACTACTACTTTTATTTAAGTTTTCAAATTTATGGTCACTGTAAAAGGGAGATTATATAATTTTACACAGATTATATAATTTATGATTTTATTCATAGACTATATGTTTTATAGAAAATAAATAAAAGTGAAGCTTCAGTAGACAAAACAGTCGTTTATTACAAATGTTTCTTTATTTGTAATAGCATATATGGTAGAAATGGTAAATATCCACATATCAAAAAGTGTTCCAATATGTTGGTGTCGCTTTGGTAAAAAATGTAGATATTGTGACCCCTGAGATGTGTCAAGTCATCAATAGCGACCTGGAAATGTGATCTGAGCTGCCCAAAGTTCCATGTGACGAGCATACAGTGGGATAAAAATACGTACCAAGAAACAGGAGACATTGTACAACATAATTTTTAAGGGAAATATACCAGAGAAACTAACAAAGAAGCACAAGACAAGACAACAGAGGATATATGAACAGGTGGTAAGACTACACAGCATACCAATACGTGACACAGCTGGATCAAACAGGCATCAACCCACATTACTATACTGGAGTGATCAAAAATATGTACGCAGAGCCATACTACAGGACGGCACAACACCAGAGGTATTAATAAAACCCAAACATCCAAAATGGTAAATCCGCCTTCATTTTTACTAACATTCAGGGATTAAAAATAAATAAATATAGCATAGTTAACTATATAAATGGACTCCTCACATATATTAGAGCTGGAACAGATACAGGGATCATTTACGGCCCATATAGAGCCAATAAAGCATTTAAATTACTGGCTTTAGTATTGATCCTTTTTAGGACACCACTTTATACGTTAAATCAACTTAACACTTAGTCCCTGACTGTCACTGTCCTTCTAGTATTCTTTGATCCATAGTGTGACCTTTCGTCCCCGCTTGTTGTTCAAGTCTCTACATCAGTCTGGGAAGATGCGGTCTTCCCCGCCTCGTCTTTCGTGATTTACTTCACTATCATTACCATCGAACTCCAGAACGTTGATCCATACGAGATATTCAATTTCTGAATTCATTTAGTTTTCACTCATGAAGTTCTTCTCCAGGTGATTCAGTATCCTGGTTTAGCACCTGTCTGTCCCTCTCTTTAAATATTGGTATTTCATTAGCCAGCTTCTGGCTATCTGGTGGTTGTCGTCTCCCTAGCAACTTGAAGATGTTTGCTATAGGCTTACACAGTGGCTCTGCTCCTCTTCCGGTAACCATTAGTACAAGAGTATTATAATATGTGCGATTCTGAAAAAAATAGATGATTTTTTTGAGGGGGGGGGGAGGTACCTGGTTGTCCACTGAGTTTTGTGGATTTTTTTTGTAAGATTTTATAAAAATGGTAGCCATTAAGATGCCCTTTTTGTGTGTATTTATATCCATGCTTTTGGGCATGAGGGAGTCAATGCAACCTTAAGAAATGAAATGCGACGTACCCTTATCAACATAAATCTTATACGACCCCTAATTCGTCTTAAATTGGTTATTATTCATAACAAGATGAATATAAAGCATATGAAATAAAGTACGATATACTACTATTGCTATTGAAAGTAGAGTAATTCAGTAGTATATATTTTTAAATCTGGGATAATGGAGCGTTGTTGTCAAAAGAGCCGGGGGAACGTTCTACGTATTAGTAAATAGTAAGCTGAACGAGTTGATACACTGCTTCATTCTTCCTGCCGTAGAAAATGTCTGAAGCTCGACCAGAGATGGGTAGGAAGATGACTGATGGATTGAAATCTGTCGGCCATTGTCAGACACTAAACTTCGACAGAGAATAACAAGTCACAGTACCGTGCCTGGAACAATGCACAAATAACCCGCAACATAAGAGACTGAAACTTACGGCGACATTTCGATCTGTTTCTAACCATTAACTGGTGTCAAAAGTTTCAGTCTCCTGTGTTTGAGTTATCTGTGTACTGAACTTCGACATCAACCATGATCGCCTCTACCATGGGAAGCAAGTGCCAAATTATTGAGAGACAGTCGAATTCCTGTGCATCGCCATGACGTCCATGAAGCTGGACCAAAAAACAACAACATAGAAACAGTTTGGAAGATAGAAAATGAATAACGAATGGGATGGACCTGAAAGAAAAATCTGTGCTCGAAGTGTTGGCGATTGAATAGCAAATGAAGCCAAGTATCATAATGTCTGCCAAATTGGTTTTATACTCGATTATTCGGAAACTCGAAGAGAAGCCTTAGGACCGCTCTTCTGGACTAGTCGATGACTAAAAATAGAACGCATTACACTGTAGTCACCTGTTTGGGATTGCAGAGGTCGAGTCGCAGCTCTTGGCCCCGCCTCTCCATTGGTCGCTAATAAGTCCACTATCTTTCTGCTCTAAGAGCTTTGTCGTTATCACCTCTATGTGAACGATGAATGTCAACTTTCTTTGCCTGAGTTAGTGACATCAATGAAGAGGTGTTTGAAAGGAGGGCAAGGTTATATAAAAAAAAGAGAAGTGAAAACAAAGATAGGTTTTGCACTTCGTCAGGGGACATCATCGTGGCAAGAGAATATGTAAATGAGACTATCATACATTCTTAGACACTGGCTACAGACTATCATACATATACACTGGCTACAGTCTATCATACATATACACTGGCTACAGACTATCATACATATACACTGGCTACAGACTATCATACATATACACTGGCTACAGACTATCATACATATACACTGGCTACAGACTATCATACATATACACTGGCTACAGACTATCATACATATACACTGGCTACAGACTATCATACATATACACTGGCTACAGACTATCATACATATACACTGGCTACAGACTATCATACATATACACTGGCTACAGACTATCATACATATACACTGGCTACAGACTATCATACATATACACTGGCTACAGACTATCATACATATACACTGGCTACAGACTATCATACATATACACTGGCTACAGACTATCATACATATACACTGGCTACAGACTATCATACATATACACTGGCTACAGACTATCATACATATACACTGGCTACAGACTATCATACATATACACTGGCTACAGACTATCATACATATACACTGGCTACAGACTATCATACATATACACTGGCTACAGACTATCATACATATACACTGGCTACAGACTATCATACATATACACTGGCTACAGACTATCATACATATACACTGGCTACAGACTATCATACATATACACTGGCTACAGACTATCATACATATACACTGGCTACAGACTATCATACATATACACTGGCTACAGACTATCATACATATACACTGGCTACAGACTATCATACATATACACTGGCTACAGACTATCATACATATACACTGGCTACAGACTATCATACATATACACTGGCTACAGACTATCATACATATACACTGGCTACAGACTATCATACATATACACTGGCTACAGACTATCATACATATACACTGGCTACAGACTATCATACATATACACTGGCTACAGACTATCATACATATACACTGGCTACAGACTATCATACATATACACTGGCTACAGACTATCATACATATACACTGGCTACAGACTATCATACATATACACTGGCTACAGACTATCATACATATACACTGGCTACAGACTATCATACATATACACTGGCTACAGACTATCATACATATACACTGGCTACAGACTATCATACATATACACTGGCTACAGACTATCATACATATACACTGGCTACAGACTATCATACATATACACTGGCTACAGACTATCATACATATACACTGGCTACAGACTATCATACATATACACTGGCTACAGACTATCATACATATACACTGGCTACAGACTATCATACATATACACTGGCTACAGACTATCATACATATACACTGGCTACAGACTATCATACATATACACTGGCTACAGACTATCATACATATACCTGGCTACAGACTATCATACATATACACTGGCTACAGACTATCATACATATACACTGGCTACAGACTATCATACATATACACTGGCTACAGACTATCATACATATACACTGGCTACAGACTATCATACATATACACTGGCTACAGACTATCATACATATACACTGGCTACAGACTATCATACATATACACTGGCTACAGACTATCATACATATACACTGGCTACAGACTATCATACATATACACTGGCTACAGTCTATCATACATATACACTGGCTACAGTCTATCATACATATACACTGGCTACAGTCTATCATACATATACACTGGCTACAGACTATCATACATATACACTGGCTACAGTCTATCATACATATACACTGGCTACAGACTATCATACATATACACTGGCTACAGACTATCATACATATACACTGGCTACAGACTATCATACATATACACTGGCTACAGACTATCATACATATACACTGGCTACAGACTATCATACATATACACTGGCTACAGACTATCATACATATACACTGGCTACAGACTATCATACATATACACTGGCTACAGACTATCATACATATACGCTGGCTACAGACTATCATACATATACGCTGGCTACAGACTATCATACATATACGCTGGCTACAGACTATCATACATATACGCTGGCTACAGACTATCATACATATACGCTGGCTACAGACTATCATACATATACCTGGCTACAGACTATCATACATATACCTGGCTACAGACTATCATACATATACACTGGCTACAGACTATCATACATATACACTGGCTACAGACTATCATACATATACACTGGCTACAGACTATCATACATATACACTGGCTACAGACTATCATACATATACACTGGCTACAGACTATCATACATATACACTGGCTACAGACTATCATACATATACACTGGCTACAGACTATCATACATATACACTGGCTACAGACTATCATACATATACACTGGCTACAGACTATCATACATATACACTGGCTACAGACTATCATACATATACACTGGCTACAGACTATCATACATATACACTGGCTACAGACTATCATACATATACACTGGCTACAGACTATCATACATATACACTGGCTACAGACTATCATACATATACACTGGCTACAGACTATCATACATATACACTGGCTACAGACTATCATACATATACACTGGCTACAGACTATCATACATATACACTGGCTACAGACTATCATACATATACACTGGCTACAGACTATCATACATATACACTGGCTACAGACTATCATACATATACACTGGCTACAGACTATCATACATATACACTGGCTACAGACTATCATACATATACACTGGCTACAGACCACTGAGAAACAGCTACACAAGTACTGATTTAATTAAGGAGAAAATAATGAATATGGCAGCAACAATTCAGGATGATATGCTCGTAAAGTAGAATGTTTAGAACACTTCAAAGTATCGAAAAGTTTCTGATCTAGTCAAGAGTGATGTGGTCCCTGGGGCTTTTTTTCTTGATTGCTTAATGGTTTCATTAAGACAAAATCAACAATATTCGAAGTCGCTGAAAAACTTGGCACTGCTAGAGGAGTTCATAGTAATAAATCGCGAATGCGCCACAGATCATTTGTACGACTAATTTATAATTGTTATATCTGTGTTGTTAATAAGCTGAATTTCGTGAACTAAATGACATTCTTAGTAGTCTATAATTTACTGATAAATAAGTACACTGAGTAAGGCACTGCCCGTTGTCTTGCTCCCTCCCACGAATAAGAAATCTCGTCAACTTTGTGTTCGACAATGCTGATATCGATATTAATATCTTAGCATGCAAGTTAAAACGTTTAATATGAAGATCCAGAGAGTAAAGTTTTTTTAAATGAAATAAAACATAAATTAGCACGAGGCAAAACCTCGAGTGATTTGACGTTAATTGCTTATTTATAACGCACTGTTTAATTAAATAATGGGCAACTGTGCTTTATACAACATGTGACGTGAATTTTATTAAATGTAGTATACGTTACAAGCGATCACAACAATGAATGTGTTATAATGAAAGCAGAATAATACATGGACGTTGATAATGATAATGCAATGTACACAATAATCATAATCATAAGAAAATTAGTAACATGATACGAAAATTGAACAGCAGTATTATGCCTATTAGCATAATTGTTATGCTGTTTTTTAAATGAATATAAACATGTGTTAAAGTGAACACGTCAACAGACTGGGGCTGACAATTTCGGAATGGTATGTTGTGCCGAGGCGAGTCCATCAATACCCGCACATACACTGTCATAGGAGGAAGAAACTTAGGACGACGTTTAGGTCCGACTAGTTAATGGTTCAATGTGCTGGTTATTTGTGTATTGTTGCAGTCACGGTGTTGTGTCCTTCTGATCTGTGTCCAACAAAGCTGTAGCACCTGACCGGCTCTTGAGTATCTTCACTCGTGGGTGTTAAGAGTGGCTCTGGTAAAAGATAAGAGTGACGCAAAGTAGATACAGTTTGCACACATGTGTTTATCCTGTTTCGAGAAACATGCATTAACACACACACCTCTTGAAGTGGATTTTAAATGAAGAACTGAGAGTCTTAATCTTTGTTGGTTATTCCGTCTACGTTTGTGAACCATACTCTGATCCTTGTCTCTATTATTTGGTAATTACTCTGTTGCTGTCTTTGGCTGTGGCAGTTGAATATGATAATGGTATATAATACCGATAGGTTAATAAGCATCGTCTTTACATGTCTACTGCTTCTGCTCACACTTCTGTACTCGACTGAAGAAGCCTACTGTGTAGGCGAAACGTTTCGGAATAAAGATGCCCAACTGTTCCATATGTGTCTGACTTATCATCGTTGTTGCCTGCAATCACTCCGACCACTGGAGACTTTATCTGGTGTGTAGATGCCTTTCCTTTTGTCACCCCCTTCTTTCTTCTCTCTCATTCTCCTCTCCCATCCTTTCCATTTTTTATGCCTCTTGCTGTGTTCTTTGTTGGGTATCTTTGTTGCTGAAACGTTTCGCCTACAGTCTTCATCTTGTTTGATGAAGATGCTGGAATCAGTGTATTCCTCGTAGGTTGTTTCCTTCTCGATTTAAGATTTCTTGCGTCTGTCCTCGCGAAAGGAAGTTTCAGTGGACGTCTCTTTTCTTTTCCACGTTTTTCAAAACCTTAAAAAAAATGTTGTTTTACATTCTTGTCCCCATTTCTATCAGCACGTGTCTTCACACAGTTTTACCTCCGTCATCCTACGTTCATACATTGCATCTCCCCTCTGCTGCTCATCCAAGCCAGAAACAGTCATCCTTCTTTCCCCTCTCATCCCCTTTCTTTTTTCGTATACTTCGTCATTTTTCCCTCTTCGGCATTCAGCTCTTTCTAAGTCTCTTGTGTCATGCTTACTCCTTCATCCATTTGCGAGCTGTTCTGTCTTATCCCTAATCTCTACTTTCTCTCTTATCTTCTTAGTAATTATCTCCTCTGCTTGAGTCTTCTCCCTCTTTCCTGCCTCCTCGCCGTATGTATGTGTGTGTGTGTGTGTGTGTGTGTGTGTGTGTGTGTGTTTTTGTGTGTGTGTGTATGTGTGTGTGTGTGTGTGTTTTGTGTGTGTATTTATGCGTGCGTGAAATTGTGTAGTTAACAATGGGTTGCACATACACTGTCATGGTCAACCAGTACCACGGTCAACCAGTACCACGGTCAACCAGTACCACGGTCAACCAGTACCACGGTCAACCAGTTCCACTGTTACTTGTATATATAAACCCTTCATGTCGGCTTTATGTTAAAACTGCAATATTTTTATCTCGACTGACGAACTATCATGTAGAGGCGCATGAAAACAACACATTGCCCATGTCAAAATGTTGTTTATAGTGATTGGAGTGGTTCAATATTGAGCATATTGCATTTCCAAATGGATTAGGCAGTGCAGTATATTACCTAGCTAGGCCGGGCGGCATATCCAGTTGGCACAGTGTCTCAGATCAGCCAGACTGTGATAAATACGTATTATGTATAAAGAATGAGACACTCGTGCAACGTACGGGAATCTTTATTGAGAAAAGGTTTCGCCACACAGTGGCTTCATCAGTCCAATACCAGGAAGAACGGTGTAAAGAGAGTAGTAGTTTGAGGTAATCAGTCTCTCAGCCTGGAATCGATGTGTTCAGTCTTGAAGAAAGTATAGGATATAGTTGGTGAAGTGACTTATATAGTGTAGTCAGGTGAGTCAAAGTAGGAAGAAGCAGTTTTTTAAACTATTTATTACATCTGTCAGACACTACAACATCATGGGATCTTGATAGAAGGAATTCAGCACTAGTCTAACATTTGGACGAAGACCTACTTACACTAGTGGATGGTTCCACTGTGATCCCGCCTCCTCCTACTTCGACTCTCCTGTCTACAGTATATAAGCCACTGCTTCGACCATATGCTGTACTTTCTTCAAGAATGATGGACTGAAGACATCGATTCCAGGCTGAAGGACTGATTACCTCAAACTCCTCTCTTTACACAATTCTTCTTTGTATTGGACTGATGAAGCCACTGTGTGGCGAAAAGTTTTCCCGCTGTTCCCCATATGTTGCACAATGTCTCATTCCTCAACATGTTGGTTTTCTGAACTATTTCTCTCGCACACATACGTATGCCTGCGGGCAGTGGACAGCAACAACCTGGTTGGAAATAAATAGTATAAAATACTGACACAATGGAAAAATAAACACATAAGCAGTATATTTAACAGGACTAAGTCAGGCAAATTATTACCTCTGGTAGGCTGTTACACACTGCTTCAGAAAACAGTCCAGAACTTCTTCCATAAAGTCACTGGACCCCAGATTACCAGTCAAAGAGGTCCAGTCAATTTGACTAAAGTTAAAATCCCCCAAAATTACTAAGTTATCGTGTCTAGAGGCCCTAACAATTTCGTCCCAAAGAAGTCTCCCTCTATCGTTTTCTAAGGCAGGAGGACAGTATATTACACCTAAAATAATTCTTTTTTTTATTTTTACTTTCTAGAAACTCTGCCCACAGAGATTCTGTTGCTAATCCATCTATTTTTATACCTGTTTTTGTACAACAATTTATATTTTCTCGTACATATAATGCAACACCACCCCCTTTCCCGTTATAACTACATGGTACAACTTAAACCCTTGAATATGGCCCTCGGCAATCATATCTCTACTGTTTTTAATTATACTGTTTCAGTTATTGCAATGACATTAAAGTTCCCAGCACATGCTACCAAACATAATTCATTAATTTTATTTCTGACACTTCTACTATTAGCATAAAATACATTTTTTTTCTTCTGCACCTTTTTCCTATTCATCTTTGATTTTTCACCTCCACACTTACTTTTGTTTCATTCTATAAGGGACCTGCCGAATTGGTTCAGCTTTCCCTACATCTGTATCATAGGGGTATCCCAAAACAAATCTTCAAAATTCAAGAGAAGCTGAACCATCTCTTCAATCCGTTCTTTACTAAGGCCTAAGATACATTGTGTAGGGTCCATTAACAATGCCCTGTTACTAAGATATACATCTGTGGTTTCTTACAAATCATTGTCCAACCCTGGATCACCTTCTGTATTAACACTTGCCACACCAGATCTTTGATGGTACCTTTTTAGTCTGTTTATATGCACATCACGTTCAGACTTCCGCCGCCCAGGGGTGTAAATTCTGTAATATTAATCAGTGACCTTTTTCACCACTTTGTACGGCCCACTGTACCTTGTTTTTAAGGCATTGCCAGGCACCGGCTCCAATGGTAGCACCTCCTCGCCAACTTCAAAAGTACGGGGCAGTGGCTTGCTGTCAAATAGTCTCTTTTATCTTGATCTGGCTGTTGTGCAGATTCTCAGATGCCAGGCACTTCATATGAGCCAAACAGTCTCTGAAAGTGAGAAAAGACTCCGAGGCTGAAACATCACTTATCACCTAGCCAGTGCTCCTTCAAAACAGTCAAGGGCCCCCTTACTTGATGACCATAGATCAGTTCAAAAGGACTATAGCCTAATGATTCCTGAGTGCTGTCCCTCACGGCAAATAAAAGTAGGGAAATACCCTCATCCCAGTCCTTCTGGTACTGGGTACGGTCTTGAGAGACTGGTGAAACCTCTCCACCACCCCTTGACTTTCCAGGTGATAGGCTGTGGAGGTTGTCATTTTAATGTTAAATTCTCCCAGACAGGCCCCCCATGTTACTTCATTTTTTGACTGCATAACGTAAATAAAAGTCCTGGCTCCTAAAGGGTAAATGACCTGCCTGTCTAGGGGCATTTATATTTAAAATAGAAAAAGAAACGGCTCTAGGGCCAGCATGTACCTTCATACAAATTATGAAGCATAAATTTAAATGGTCAATGTATTATGAGGAAGGACACAAAAACTCACCTATATAAAAATATAACATATATATTAAGGTAGCATATACAACCTACAATCTACTCTACTACAACCAACACCACCACACTCCAGTTCACGTTTACCAGGTACTCACATTAGCTCACTAGCACACTGCTACTAGTGAGTAAAACAAAATATATAAACATTTATAAACAGGGAGGCTCCATGACACCTCCCCCCTTCCTTTCTGCCGGTGTGTCTACCAGCTGGCACAAACACCATACAGTACTCTCCCAAAACTTAAACAGGAATCTGCACACAAGGGTTTTACAGGTAAACATGAGAGCACTTAAAATGAGAAACCCGTCCAGAACGAGGAAATATGACGGGAAAACAGTGCAGAATGATGGAATATGACAATAAAACATGTCCAGGGCGATTAAAAATGACAGAAAAACATGTCGAGGGTGATGGAAAGTGACAGAGAAAAAAATAAAATAACCTAGGGTATAAACTTGCCCAAAAAAAATCACCGCTCTTCTCGTACTGCCCCACAAACACCTCACCTGCTCCTGTCTTGTCCTGGCTATTCTTCAGGACTAATACTCTTCCGGTTTCAGAAGAAATCCCGGAAAATGACATATATGGAGCGGTTTTTTTCCATATTCACTACAATACACCGAAATACCATGTTCCACATATCAGAAATTACACCTGTTTGAAGAGATATATTAAAAATTTTAGTTAATGGTTCACAAAGTTCCATTTTGAACTCTTTAAGAACCCTTGAAAAAACTTCATCAGAGTCTGGGGATTTATTTTGCTTTAATCGATCAACCTGTTTGATTACCATATCCTTAGTCACTGTGATATTACGTAATTTATTTGTTTATGGGTCCATTATAACAATTCATTACTGGGATATAGTTTGTCTTGTGTGAAAACCGAGAGGAAATTATTAAAAACCGAGTATATTTTATTCCCGTTTTGTACATTAATGGTATACAATACCCACAAGATGAAAAATTAGACACATGTGCAACATCGTCGTCTTTATTGTAAGTTCTTCAGTGGCTTTATCAATACAAATTCAAGAACATAACTGGAAGATAAGAACTATATACAAAAGATGAGGTGGTCAGACCCTCAGTCCCTCATCTTTTCTACATAGTTCTTTTGTCTTCCAATGATGTCATTATTTTTATTCCACTAATGGAATCTACATAGATTACCTTGATGTTGGATTTCTAATTACAGGTCCGTTTGCTTTTCTTATCCCCCTTTTTTTTAACTTCCCTCTTAATGTGAATATATTGATTATCTTATTGTCTGGTATTTCTTTAATTACAGGTAAGTTATGGATTTGGCGATGATGTCACAAAGGTGCTTCAAGTATCTACCGAGGATACCACTGTGGGTAAATGACACTGCCAGAAAGGTAAAAGACTATGAGATATATATATATATATATATATATATATATATATATATCGTGCCGAATAGGTAAAACTGGTCAATTAGCAAAAACTCATTTAAAATTAAGTCCTTTCTAAAATTTTCTCTTATGTTTGAAGATATATTTTTTTCATTAACATAAATGTAAAAAATAATAATTTGTACCAAAAGAACCTTAGAAAACTTAACTAAACTTATAACAAGCGCAATTTAATTTAACTTAATCCAACTAAATTTATTTTAGATAAGTTTACAATAATTGAATAATAAACAAATATATAAACATACATGTCGTGCCGAATTAGTAAAACTTGCGATTTTGGCTTAAATTACAACGCTCTTCTTGCCGAGGAAGGCAAAGGAAAATTTGTGTATACAATAATTTCGCAAAAATAATTCTGAACCTAACGAACAAAATCTATTTCATTGTGTTTGTTTATTATTAAATTATTGTAAACTTATCTAAAATATATTTAGTTTGAATAGGCTAAATTAAATTGCGCTTGTTATAATAAGGTTAGATAAGTTACCTAAGGTTTTTTAGTTACAAAATCATTAATTTTTATATTAACATAAATGAAAAAAAAATATATTTAAATGTATAAGAGAAAATTTTAGAAAGGACTTAATTTTAAACGAGTTCTTGCTAATTGACCAGTTTTACATATCCTATTTGGCACATATATATATATATATATATATATATATATATATATATATATATATATATATATATATATATATATATATATAATATGTGTGTGTGTGTGTGTGTGCGTGCAGAACAGCCATTATGAAAAATAGTGAAATTCCAAGCGCTTTCGTGATTCCTCAGTTCCTTGATAATGTGAGAAATCACGAAAGTACTTGAAATTTCACTATTTTTCACAGTGATTGTTCTGCATATTGTGATATCACCTATTTACTGTGATCTTATTTCGCTAGCAACCAAGAGTACTCACATTCTAGCAAACCGCCCTGACGGGATCACCGTCTATCCTTGGAAGAATGGCAATCTCTTAGCATGAGACTATACCTGCGTGTCGACGCTGGCTGACACCTACATCCATCAGTGTTGGGCGATAGGAAGGTAGCACAAGATCGGCAAGTACAGAGACATAAGCCAACAGTATCAGTTTGTCCCAGTGGGATCAGAAACCTTGGGATCATGGGGAAAAAACGCCACAAGTTTCCTTAAAGAACTGGGTTCCAGACTTATCGACACCACCAGGGACCCGAGGGCAACCACTTTCATGTTCCAGCGCCTCAGCATGGCCATCCAGAGGGGAAATGCTTGCTGCATATTTGGCTCGCGTCCGACTTCGGAGGAGCTGGAGGAGATTCATAATCTTTGATATATTGTACCAATGTACTCTTTTTTTTTTTTTTTGGCAATGTATTCTGTCTATAAATAAAGTTTACATAGAACATAGGGGGTGGTAAAAGAAAATATTCAAACAGTTCCGGGGAGAACCTTGAGTTTTCCCTGGAGTACGTCTTTCTCTTCTCTGAGGATGAGGGTCCTCATTCCAACGCTTTTATATGGGTGTGAAACTTGGGTGGTGAATGTTGCAACAAGGAGAAGGCTGGAGGCAGTGGAGATGTCATGTCTGAGAACATTATGTGGTGTAAATATAATGCAGAGAATTCGTAGTTTGGAAATTAGGAGGAGGTGTGGGATTACTAAAACTATTATTTAGAGGGCTGAGGAGGGGTTGGTGTGGTGGTTCGAACATGTAGAGAGGATGGAAGGAAATATAATAACTTCGATAGTGTATAAATCTGTAGTGGAGGGAAGGCGGGGTAGGGATCGGCCTAGGAAGGTTGGAGAGAGGGAGTAAAGGAGGTTTTGTGTGCGAGGGGCTTGGACTTCAAGCAAGCATGCGTGAGCATGCTAGATAGGAGCGAATGAAGTCAAATGGTTTTTAGGACTTGACGTGCTGTTGGAGTGTGAGCAAGGTAACATTTATGAAGTGATTCAGGGAAACCGGCAGGAAAGACTTGAGTCCTGGAGATGGGAAGTACAGTGCCTGCACTCTGTAGTGTAAGCGCGCCTCTGGCAAGACAGTGATGGAGTGAATGATGAAAAGTTTTCTTTTTCGGGCAACCCTGCCTTGGTGGGAGACGACGGCCGATGTGATTATATAATTTATATATATATATATATTTTCTCAGCTGTCGTATCTGAGCTCCTCTGCAAAGACAGTGATTATGTATGTGTGTGGTGAAAGTGTTGAATGATGATGAAAGTTTTTTCTTTTTGGGGATTTTCTTTCTTTTTGGGTCACCCTGCCTCGGTGGGAGACGGCCGACTTGTTGAAAAAAAAAAAAAATATATATATATATATATATATATAATTTTATTTGTATTATTATATTCATTTGTCAGCCTACCTGGGATTGCGGCAATTCTTTGGATGGTCGAACTGACATCTTCCATTTCCTGGGTATCATGCAGCGCATATGGGATGATATTCAGTTATATATGATCGTATATATGTATACATTGTCCACATATAGATAATGTATATTCCCTGTAATCGCCATTTATACCTAAATGGTGATTACAGACAGGTATATTTTGCCCAGACAAACAGTAGACATATTGTGAATAACTCTCAGGTATTTGTATGACTGGTGAGCGACAGTCATTTAAAATACCCAGAGCTCACCACCTGGAGATCTCTGCTCTTCTAGTTCCATAAAGGAGATATAAAGAGAATTATTATGTATTGTATTTAAATGAAGTAATAAAACCGTGAGGGTCATACAGCTCACGGGGTCGTGAAGGCTTTATCCTCCGTCCTATTGTCCTTCCTACTAAATCTTCCTACTCTGCTTCCTATTATTCTTCCTCTCATGGTAAAATTATTTTCGTCTGTCCTAAACCCATTTCTCCAGTAACGACACTTTTTTCCTTAGTGCTTTGCTATAAACAAGTAGAGAGGAAAGAGACAAGCGGAGTGATAGAAGGATACAAGGAGGAGAGTGAGCGAGGAAGATAACGAGAAGGGTGGAAGAGGGAGACAAGGAGGAGAATAGTGAGAGAGGGAGACAAGGAGGAGAATAGTGAGAGAGGGAGACAAGGAGGAGAATAGTGAGAGAGGGAGACAGTGAGAGAGGGAGACAGTGAGAGAGGGAGACAGTGAGAGAGGGAGACAGTGAGAGAGGGAGACAGTGAGAGAGGGAGACAGTGAGAGAGGGAGACAGTGAGAGAGGGAGACAGTGAGAGAGGGAGACAGTGAGAGAGGGAGACAGTGAGAGAGGGAGCGATGAAAAGAGTGTCAAGAGGAGAGGGAAACAGAGGATGAAAAAGGAAGACATGGAATTATGGGGAGACACAAACGGGGAGATGAAGTAAAAGAAACACAGAAACAGAGTGAGGAGGAGGAACACACAGACTAAAGGAGAGGAAGAAAGAAGGTGGATGAAGAAGACTCGGACAGGAGATAAGAAAACAGGATGAGGAAGGGAGACGGAAGTAGAGCGACGGAGGAAGAGAGGGAGGGAGGGTATTTGGGGACATTCCAATATCTGGAACGTCAATCACTGATAACCTCACGACACTCAACGTCGCCCCTTCATCTCCCCTCACAAACTTTGGTTCACGTCCCTCTTCAGCTCTCCCCTCCCACCTTCCCTCTCAAGACACTTCATCTCCCCTCTCATGACAACTCATCTTCCCCCTCATGACAACTCATCTTCCCCCTCATGACAACTCATCTTCCCCCTCATGACAACTCATCTTCCCCCTCATGACAACTCATCTTCCCCCTCATGACAACTCATCTTCCCCCTCATGACAACTCATCTTCCCCCTCTTTACAATTCATCTCCCCTCTCTTGACATCTCATTTACATTCTCATGACCTCATCTCCCCTCTCATGACCTCATCTCCCCTCTCTTAGCACCTCATTTCGCTTCGACTCTCACCACTTTTCATTTCTCACTTCACCCTTTCCCCTCGTCAGTATTTCACCTTATGTCTGTCTTCCTCTCCCTCTCCTGTCTCTTCCCCTCCTTTTTCTTTCTCTTCTCTCTCTCTCTCTCCTTTGCACTTTTCTTACCCATTACCTCCTCTATCACACTGTATTAACCAGACTCCTTATCGTTTTCGCTCCCAACTTTTCTCTCTCTGTCCTCCTCTTTCCTACCCTCCTTCTCTAGCTGCTCTGCGCCTCATCATCTCATCTTCCCTCCCTGCATCCTGTTGTCTGCTCCTTCCTAATCCCTCGTGCTCTTTACAAACGATATTGCTACGCCACTATGACATTTCACAGCCGTTTGAAGCCTCCTTTTTTTTACTCTCTATAATGCTCTTAGGAGGTGGGGAGGAGGGAGGTAACGGGGAGAGAAGGAAGGAGGGAGGGAGATTTAGCTGAAGGGAGGGAGGAGGGATAAGGAGGGAGGTTAAGCTGGAGGGGGAGGAAGGGAAGGGCAACACAGTGTTACGCCCCATTGGGCAGATATTTGAGGATGTTTGCAGTGAGAGATGGTCGACGCTCTCAGTGTAAAGCTTCATATTCCTTCGCTCACGGTATTTTTTTTTCGGGGGGGAAGGGAGAATGGAAATATCCTTAAAGTTAATATTCTTCGTGTTTGTTGCGTGTATTGTGAATTACCTGTTCCTCGCGGGAGACTATAATGTGTGTTCTAGGTAGTTTTGGTCTCGTTCTTCTTCTTAGGCGAGTTTTACAAAGACATCATTGTTGCTGTTTGTTTAGCCTTTCGTGGCCTTCCTTCAGTCTACCTTGAATAGACCTAGAAACTGCATTAATAGACCTAGAATCTACATTAAATAGACCTAGAATCTACCTTGAGTATAGCCCTTAATCTTCCTTGACTATACCTTCAGTCTACTGCCCGGGATCACTGTCTCGCTGTCTGGCTTCCTGCCAGGCCTAGTTTACGGGCTGATTAGCAAATCTCGCAATGGAACTGAAGCACCGCAGCCAGATTATCAAGAGTGTGTTGCAACACCTTACCAAGTTCTCTCTCTTATATCTGAAGGATGACGTTGGAAAGAGGGAAAAAAAAGAGACGGGAGAGGAGAAGAATAACAAAACTGTACCTGCGTCTGGAAGTCATGAAATTATAAACATGGAATACAATACCGACCAGTAGATGAGTCAGACACCTCGCACAACTACACATATTTAACCCAGCCAAAGATCTTGTCACAAATACACATAATATAACCTCATTTATTTTTCAAAACCCAGGAACTTCAGCCAAGAAACACTAACAAAATCCCTTCCAGAAGTATATTAGAGTGTGTGTGGAGTATGTCTTAGTGTGTGGAGTGTGTCTTAGTGTGTGGAGTGTGTCTTAGTGTGTGTGTGTGTCTTAGTGTGTGTGTGTGTCTTAGTGTGTGTGGAGTGTATCTCAGTGTGTGTGGAGTGTATCTTACCGTGTGTGTGGAGTGTATCTTACAATGTGTGTGGAGTGTATCTTACAATGTGTGTGGAGTGTATCTTACAGTGTGTGTGGAGTGTATCTTACAGTGTGTGAGGAGTGTATCTTACAGTGTGTGTGGAGTGTATCTTAGTGTGTGTGGAGTGTATCTTACAGTGTGTGTGGAGTGTATCTTACAGTGTGTGTGGAGTGTATCTTACAGTGTGTGTGTGGAGTGTATCTTACAGTGTGTGTGTGTGGAGTGTATCTTATAGTGTGTGTGTGGAGTGTATCTTACAGTGTGTGTGTGGAGTGTATCTTACAATGTGTGTGGAGTGTATCTTACAGTGTGTGTGGAGTGTATCTTAGTGTGTGTGGAGTGTATCTTAGTGTGTGTGGAGTGTGTCTTAGTGTGTGTGGAGTGTGTCTTACAGTGTGTGAGGAGTGTATCTTACAGTGTGTGTGGAGTGTATCTTACAGTGTGTGTGTGTGGAGTGTATTTTACAATGTGTGTGTGGAGTGCATCTTACAGTGTGTGTGTGTGTGGAGTGTATCTTATAGTGTGTGTGTGGAGTGTATCTTACAGTGTGTGTGTGGAGTGTATCTTACAATGTGTGTGGAGTGTATCTTACAGTGTGTGTGGAGTGTATCTTAGTGTGTGTGGAGTGTGTCTTAGTGTGTGTGGAGTGTGTCTTAGTGTGTGTTGAGTGTGTCTTAGTGTGTGTGGAGTGTATCTTACAGTGTGTGTGGAGTGTATCTTACAGTGTGTGTGGAGTGTATCTTACAGTGTGTGTGGAGTGTATCTTAGTGTGTGAGGAGTGTATCTTACAGTGTGTGTGGAGTGTATCTTACAGTGTGTGTGTGTGGAGTGTATCTTATAGTGTGTGTGTGGAGTGTATCTTATAGTGTGTGTGTGGAGTGTATCTTACAGTGTGTGTGTGGAGTGTATCTTAGTGTGTGTGTGTGTGTGTGTGGAGTGTATCTTACAGTGTGTGTGTGTGGAGTGTATCTTATAGTGTGTGTGTGTGGAGTGTATCTTATAGTGTGTGTGTGGAGTGTATCTTATAGTGTGTGTGTGGAGTGTATCTTATAGTGTGTGTGTGGAGTGTATCTTACAGTGTGGTGTGTGTGGAGTGTATCTAACAGTGTGTGTGTGGAGTGTATCTTACAGTGTGTGTGTGGAGTGTATCTTACAGTGTGTGTATGGAGTGTATCTTACAGTGTGTGTGTGTGTGTGTGTGTGTGTGTGTGTGTGTGTGTGGAGTGTATCTTAGTGTGTGTGTGGAGTGTACCTTAGTGTGTGTGTGTCTAGTGTATCTTAGTGTGTGTGAAGTGTATCTTACAGTGTGTGTGTGGAGTGTATCTTACAGTGTACTCACCTAATTGTGGTTGCAGGGGTCGATACTCAGCTCCTGGCCCCGCCTCTTCGCTGTCCGCTACTGGGTCTCTGCTCTCCCTGCTCCATGAGCTTTATCATACCTCGTCTTAAAACTGTGTATGGTTCCTGCCTCCACTATATTTTTCTCAAGACTATTCCACTTCCTGACTACTCTGTGGCTGAAGAAATGCTTCCTAACATCCCTTTGACTCATCTGAGTCTTCAGCTTCCAGTTGTGTCCCCTTGTTTCTGCGTTCCCTCTCTGGAACATCCTGTCACTGTCTATTTTGTCGATTCCCCGCAGTATTTTGTATGTCGTTATCATGTGTCCTCTGACCCTTCTTTCCTCCAGTGTTGTTAGTCCTATTTCCCTCAACCTTTCTTCATAGGACAGACGTGTGTGTGTGTGTGTGGAGTGTATCTTACAGAGTGTGTGGAGCTTTAACAGAGACCATTATTTAAAGCTACGACGACTATACGAATTACACTGAGCAACAACAACAGCAGCAGCCTGGTTGACCAGGCTAGCACCAGATGAGCCTGGCCCATGGCCGGGCTCCGGGAATAGTAAGACTATCGAATCTCATCAAAGGTATATATTTGTGTGTGTGTGTGTGTGTGTGTACGCACCTAGTTGTACTCACATAGTTGTGGTTGCAGGGGTCGAGTCACAGCTCCTGGCCCCGCCTCTTCACTGGCCGCTACTGGGTCACTCTCCCTGCGCCATGAGCTTTATCATACCTCTTCTTAAAGCTATGTATGGAGCCTGCCTCCACTACATCACTTCCTAAACTATTCCACTTCCCGACCACTCTGTGACTGAAGAAATATTTCCTAACATCTCTGTGATTCATCTGAGTCTTCAACTTCCAACTGTGTCCCCTTGTTGCTGTGTCCCATCTCTGGAACATTCTGTCTCTGTCCACTTTGTCAATTCCTCTCAGTATCTTATATGTTGTTATCAAGTCCCCCCTATCTCTCCTGTCCGCCAGTGTCGTCAGGTCGATTTCCCTTAACCTCTCTCGTAGGACATACCCCTTAGCTCCGGGACTAGTCTTGTTGCAAACCTTTGCACTTTCTCGAGCTTCTTCACGTGCTTGGCAAGGTGTTTGTTCCAAACTGGTGCTGCATACTCCAGTATGGGCCTAACGTACACAGTGTACAGGGTCCTGAACGATTCTTTATTAAGATGTCGGAATGCTGTTCTTAGGTTTGCTAGGCGCCCATATGCTGCAGCAGTTATTTGGTTGATGTGCGCCTCAGGAGATGTACTTGGTGTTATACTCACCCCAAAATCTTTTTCCTTGATTGAGGTTTGCAGTCTCTGGCCCCTAGGCTGTACTCCGTCTGCGGTCTTCTTTCCCCTTCCCCAATCTTCATGACTTTGCACTTGGTGGGGTTGAACTCCAGGAGCCAATTGCTGGACCAGGCTTGCAGCCTGTCCAGATCCCTTTGTAGTTCTGCCTGGTCCTCGTCCGACTGAATTCTTCTCATCAACTTCACATCATCTGCAAACAGGGACACTTCGGAGTCTATTCCTTCCGTCATGTCGTTCACAAATACCAGAAACAGCACCTGTCCCAGGACTGACCCCTGTGGGACCCCACTCGTCACCGGCGCCCACTCTGACACTTCACCACGTACCATGACTCGCTGCTGTCTTCCTGACAGGTATTCCCTGATCCATTATAGTGCCTTCCCTGTTGTGTGTGTGTGAAAGAGCATATCAGTGGAAGTGGGTGAGTGTGTATGGAAATCCAATGGGGAGTGAGTATAAGAGATCAGTGACTCATTGTCACCCACCTCTGCTGAAATCTGTTTTAAAGCGTCTCTGTATAATTATGTTGATTTAAGCGAGAGGAGTGTCCACACCCTCAGTCCCCTCAGTCTGTCTCGAGGGAACCGCACGAGGGGTGACACGAGGACGATAAAGGACAAGGAGGGCATCATGGAGAAAGATGCGACAGAGAGAGAGAGAACCTGAGAAGGAAAGAGAACAGAGAAATTGGTAGCCCACACCGAGGCTATCTGCTATCTGCAATGAAGACTATCGTGTATAATCTAGGTGTATGAATCAAGGTTAGAAAACCAGAAGACTTAGAGAGAGAGAGCTAAAGGGGTTGTACACGAAGGTGTATACCAAAGATAAACACCAGAGAGTGTACATCACAGAGGTATCTGGGATTCACCACATGTGGGGTCAGAGTTAGGCCAATAAGAAGGGGACACAGGAGTGGGGACATCACAGAGTGACAGTGAAAATGGGTACACCAAAAATGAGAGAATATCGAAGGGAACACAAGAGACACAAATCACCAGAGATAAGGGGAGGGGACACCAGGGAGAAAGGGACACTAGGGAGGTGGGGACACCAGGGGAAGATGGGGACACCAGTGAGATGGAGACACCAGGGGGAATGAGACACCAGTAGAAGGGGAAAACAAAGGGGCGGCAAAATGACCCATTAAAGGTAGTCGGCATCGTTACGACGCATTGATGAGTCTGGCGGCACACAAGTTATCGGAAAGTCGTGGTGTTTGTCTTGTTCCCTCGTCCGATGTCGCACTCTCCCTCTCATCAGGCAGCTGTCGCACTCTCTCTCTCTCATCAGGCAGCTGTCGCACTCTCTCTCTCTCGTCAGGTAGCTGTCGCACTCTCCCTCTCATCAGGCAGCTGTCGCACCCTGCCTCTCATCAGGCAGCTGTCGCACCCTGCCTCTCATCAGGCAGCTGTCGCACCCTGCCTCTCATCAAGGAATGTTTTGTGTGTGTATGAGTAGATATAGGACAAATTCCTCTAGGATTATCCAGGTGTAAATTTTGGTGTATTTTTTTTGCCTGCGTTCCAAGGTGTTCAGGTCGAGGGATTTCAGATGATCCCAGTAATTTAGGTGCTTTAAAACTCAATTTATACGCACAGTGAAGATTGTGTACATGCTCTATGGCTGTTAGTGTACGCAGTATTCCAGGATAGAGACAAAAAAAATGACTTAGAGGACCATCATTGGCTTGGTGTCTCCTGGTTCTCGTTATTCATCCTATCATTTTCTTTGCGGTTGTAATGACGATACTGTTGTGATCCTTTAACCTGGGATCTTAGGGCAATATCACTCCTAAGTACTTCAAGTTATTTTTTTCGCCCTCGTGTATGGTTAAAGCTAGTTTTATTCTTTATTCTAGTTTTTCTTTCCTCAATTTTTCCACGGAGTAACTGAAATTTGTCCTCAGTTAACATTTTTTTTTAGGCCCACTGGAAAACCTGGTTCTTATCCATCTCCAGACTTGCAGTGTCTATCATGGATTCTACTCTTATGCTGATTCTAGTATCGTCTGTAAAGGATGATATAGTACTATGATTTATGTCTGTCTGTCGGGTGTGAGGAAGACGACGGGGGCGAGTACTGTGCCATGGGGAATAGAGGTTTTCACAGTAGCAGCCTCTTACCATTCTGTTTGTTTGAAAGTTAAAAACCCATCTGCCCACTTTTCCACCTATTCCTTTTGCGCGCATTTATCGACGGCTTTAACAGAGTTTATGCATACTGCATTTACATTTGGTTGTCTTCCAGTGGTCCAGTAGTTGTAGGAGGCAGAAGCGACCCGCTCTAAACTTTTGCTACCAAGAGTTGCACCATTGTTGCAAAGCCATATGATTATCGATCTTGCTTCTTAAAACTCTTTCAAAGATTTTTATAATGTGGGACGTCCGCTCTATTTGTCTATATTTCCTTGCTATTGCTTTGCTGCCACCTATGTGGAATGGGGCTGCTTCAGTTGTTTTTAATGGTTGTGAGGTGAGCCAAATTTCTAAGCCTCCTCATAGAATATTTAACGCATGCCAAAGAGGTTTCTTATAGTTCTTAATGAACATGGCGTTCCATGAGTCTGGGCCGGGCAGGGTGCATGGGCATGCTATGCTGTCAATGACTTTTTCGAAGTCAAGGGTTATGTCGGAAATTATTTTGGGAAGTTTACAGAGTTTTGAATCTCCTTCATAATTAATTCTTCAAACTGTTAACATTAGCTAAACACTATGTATTTTTAATATTGTTTCTATTTCTTTAATTTGCCTTAAACGTGGAGTTAATGCGATATCAGGATGTTTACTGGACTTGCTTGGTAGTCGCACACAATAATCAAGGGCCAAGAGCAGTGAATTGTTAATAAATGTTTTGTATGAATTCCTGGGGTGATGTTCACTCAAGCATAAACAATGCTAGACTGCATGACAATGTGCGTGGGTGGCGGGCCTACGGGCTTTGTATGTGCACGGCACTGGTGTACAGGTTCCGTACCATCGGCGAAAACTGAGACAATTTTTCCACGAAAAAAGTGAGCGAAAACCAAAATCGGCGAAAACTGAGACAATTGAAAACCAAGGGATGACTGTACCTTCCTGGGCGGTTGCTGTCTACCAACCTACTACATAGGTTTAAGCAAATTAATGTGAAAAAATGGGGTTATGTTCTTTGGATCCCCAAAAATGCCATCAAATATTTTTTAGGTCATGTAATTCTAACATTTATGAAGGGATTCAAGGAAATTAGTTAGCCAAATTTGAGTCCTTGAGGTGAGAAATACAGTGGCTGCACTTTGAAGGAGAGGTGTGGATATTGCAATTTAGAGGGCCATCTGAATTGTAATGTCAGCATGCTTCTGGCAAGACAGTGATGCAGTGAATGATGGTGAAAGTGTTTCTTCTTTTTGGGGTCACCCTACCTCAGTAAGAGATGGCTGGTGTGTTAAAAAAAAATATAAAAAATACATTTGTAGATGGATGTAGTGAAGTGTAAATATTTGGAATACAATATATATAGCTAAAGTGCAAGGGGCTAGTAACCCTTTCTCCTGTATACATTATTGAGGTTATGAAGAAAAACTTTTGTTTTTCTTTTTGAGCCACTCTGCCTCGGTGGAATACGGCTGGTTAGTTGAAAGAAGATATGTAGCTAAAAAGGTTTCATAAACTAATGTTTTCTTACCTTAAGCATTGTCAAAGCAAGGTATGCCATGTGGTTCCATTCCTTGGACCTAACCTAGATGCCTCCCTTTTCTCCAGGCGCTGTATGGCTCCTTTGGGTTTAGAGCTCCTTCATGAGTGTGATAAAAATTAATTAATAATACACACGCGGCCCGCACATGTGGAAGGGGGGAGCTTGCGACGACGTTTCGGCCCGACTTGGACCATTTACGGGGTCGCACTGGCACGCAGAGGCGGAGGAGGGGTGTTTGTAGGCAGGCGGACGGGGGAGGGTGCGGGAGAGTGGGGTGGTGGTGGAGTGAGTGGTGGAAGTGGTGGTAGTGGTGGTAGTGGTGGTGGAGACAGTCATGTTCTGGGAGGGGGGCACTGCAATGAGGCTAGCGGCCCGCAAGGCCTCATTGCAGTGCTCCTTTCCTAGAGTGTGACTGTCTCCACTGCTACTGTTGCTGCTACTACCACTTCCACTACTTGCTCCATTGTTGTCCCACTCTCTTGTACCCTCCCCTGTCTGCCTGCCTATAGGTACCCCTTCCTCCGTCTCTGTGTGTTGGTGTGACTTTGTAAATGGTCCAAGTCGGGCCGAGGCGTCGTCGTGGGCTCCTCCCTTTTGTGTGTGCGGGTTGTGTGTGTATTGTTCCAGTCACGGTATTGTGCCTTTTTTGTTATTAATTAATAATAATAATAAAAATAGGTTTTGTAATATGAATTTGTGTTTAACTTGGTTGTTTAGCCATTTGTTAATTGGCAAGCATAAGCTTTACTATGCTTTTACAACTTTTAATTTTTTCTAATTCATCGACAGTGCAAACTATAATTTCTTACATTTACACAAAAAAGTGATATATTAAACAAAGCAAAGTAAATAAGTTTTTTTAAATAAGCTATGTAATGCAACATTGTCTTGTGTTGACTAACTTACCCTGGAGGTGGGACGTACAGTGCCTACACTCTGAATAAGAGGTAGGAATGTTGTGGTTTGGAGATTCATCTGAATCGTGATGTCGATGCCCTTTTAGCAAGACAGAGATTAAATGAGTGATAATAATGGAGTAAGTAGTGGAAGTGGTAGTAGTAGTAATAGTAGTAGTGGAGACAGTCATATTCTAGGAAAGGAGCACTGCAATGAGCATTGAAAATTCGGTTGAGCAAGTGTTCTGTTAATGGGACGGATTGTGAAGGACCTGCCTAGTATGGGCCAACAGGCCTGCTGCAGTGTTCCTCCTTTCTTATGTTCTTATGTTCTTATGTACTTGTATATTACGAGCATACTATTTTTTTACTGGGTAAGTAAGACACAGGTGGGAAATATTGAGAGACCATAAGTAATGAAGAGGTAAAGACGATGTGGTCAGTACATCAACCTTGAAATGGTTTGAGGTCAGTCAGTCAGTCTGGAGATAAGTTTAACTTCATATTGTTGCACAGTGTGAAGCATAAGAATGGAGCTTTTCATAGTACCAGAGGTGAGGGTGCCGAGAATGTAGCTGACGTCACAGGAAGCAGTGCCCACTAGTAGAAGCAAAAATATAAGAATTGAAGAACAGTGCAACAAGCCTACTGACCCAGGCTAGGCAGGTCCTCAAATGCAACTCTTCTCACTCATAACTAGTGGTTGGGCAGTGAACTTGTAGATGTCCTCTGTACCAAGATACCTCTGTGTTGCAGTGTCCGACAAGTATAAATGTAATAATGACAAAAAATACCAACAAGTAGATAAGACACCTGTGCAATACGTGTCTTACCTACTTGTTGGTATTACATACCATCATTGTATTGATACGTTTTTTACCAGTTTTTTTTTTTTCAGTTTTCCAGTTATACTAATTTTTTCCCAGTGATTAATTCTGTTCATGTTGATGTGAAATCACAGACCAACCGGATTACCGAGTATGACTGGCATGGCGAGGCTGGTGTCTTCACTGACCATATGTGTGGTTTATTAGGCCTTAGGCCTAGGCAACGGCGAGCATGCACTGCTATTTTTGTTCATTATTTCCATTTACATTTTCAACACTGCTCCTTGACTGACTTTGTCATTCTCAGATTGTCCCTCAGCCTCTCTCCTCACTTCTGCATATTCGCTTCTGCCTTATCTACTCACTTCTCTGTTCTTGTCTGTCCTTTGTTTGTGTACCACTCCATCCCTGTGTACCACTGTACCATTGCTACTAGCCAGACCTAAGGGAAGGTCTGGGACCACGTTCTCAAGGAGGGGGTGGAGATATTTACAACTTTAAACTGTAGTATCGGCGCCTCTCTGGCAAAACAGTGATGGAGTGAGTGATGGTGAAAGTGTTTCTTCTTTTTTGGGTCACCCTGCCTCGGAGGGAGGCAGGGTGACCTACTGCGGCTTTCACATTTATTCTTTATTTTTTTCGTTAGTAATTTTAAGACACTTCTTTCCCTGAACGACAACACTCGGTGTTCCCACGACTCTGGGTGTGAGGGCGCCACTTATCTGGGCATAATCGTTGTGGTTTATATTTTTCCACCGAGACTATACGCAGGATCCCCGCAGATCATTTCACAAACGACAGTGCAACCATTCACGACAATCACTGTCACTTTTTCACAGCTGTAGCACGCGGAAGGCCACTGCTAGCGTTCAGAATAACGGAGACACGCACGCGCTCGCCCACCAACCTTCCATCTCTATTCTCTACCACAGAGATGGAAGAGACAGATGAGTAGTGCTGCCTTCGTTTTATAGTGTTTTCCTCGTGTCTTAGTGATATCCTCTTGTTATGGTGTTTTCCTCGTGTCTTAGTGGTATCCTCTTGTTATGGTGTTTTCCTCGTGTCTTAGTGGTATCCTCTTGTTATAGTGTTTTCCTCGTGTCTTAGTGGTATCCTCTTGTTATAGTGTTTTCCTCGTGTCTTAGTGGTATCCTCTTGTTATAGTGTTTTCCTCGTGTCTTAGTGGTATCCTCTTGTTATGGTGTTTTCCTCGTGTCTTAGGGGTATCCTCTTGTTATAGTGTTTTCCTCGTGTCTTAGTGGTATCCTCTTGTTATAGTGTTTTCCTCGTGTCTTAGTGGTATCCTCTTGTTATGGTCTTTTCCTCGTGTCTTAGTGGTATTCTCTTGTTATAGTGTTTTCCTCGTGTCTTAGTGGTATCCTCTTGTTATAGTGTTTTCCTCGTGTCTTAGTGGTATCCTCTTGTTATGGTGTTTTCCTCGTGTCTTAGTGGTATCCTCTTGTTATAGTGTTTTCCTCGTGTCTTAGTGGTATCCTCTTGTTATAGTGTTTTCCTCGTGTCTTAGTGGTATCCTCGTGTTATAGTGTTTTCCTCGTGTCTTAGTGGTATCCTCTTGTTATAGTGTTTTCCTTGTGTCTTAGTGGTATCCTCTTGTTATAGTGTTTTCCTCGTGTCTTAGTGGTATCCTCTTGTTATAGTGTTTTCCTTGTGTCTTAGTGGTATCCTCTTGTTATAGTGTTTTCCTTGTGTCTTAGTGGTATCCTCTTGTTATAGTGTTTTCCTCGTGTCTTAAGGGTATCCTCTTGTTATAGTGTTTTCCTCGTGTCTTAGTGGTATCCTCTTGTTATAGTGTTTTCCTCGTGTCTTAGTGGTATCCTCTTGTTATGGTGTTTTCCTCGTGTCTTAGTGGTATCCTCTTGTTATGGTGTTTTCCTCGTGTCTTAGTGGTATCCTCTTGTTATAGTGTTTTCCTTGTGTCTTAGTGGTATCCTCTTGTTATAGTGTTTTCCTCGTGTCTTAGTGGTATCCTCTTGTTATGGTGTTTTCCTCGTGTCTTAGTGGTATCCTCTTGTTATAGTGTTTTCCTCGTGTCTTATGGGTATCCTCTTGTTATAGTGTTTTCCTCGTGTCTTAGTGGTATCCTCTTGTTATAGTGTTTTCCTCGTGTCTTAGTGGTATCCTCTTGTTATAGTGTTTTCCTCGTGTCTTAGTGGTATCCTCTTGTTATAGTGTTTTCCTTGTGTCTTAGTGGTATCCTCTTGTTATAGTGTTTTCCTCGTGTCTTAGTGGTATCCTCTTGATATAGTGTTTTCCTTGTGTCTTAGTGGTATCCTCTTGTTATAGTGTTTTCCTTGTGTCTTAGTGGTATCCTCTTGTTATAGTGTTTTCCTCGTGTCTTAAGGGTATCCTCTTGTTATAGTGTTTTCCTCGTGTCTTAGTGGTATCCTCTTGTTATAGTGTTTTCCTCGTGTCTTAGTGGTATCCTCTTGTTATAGTGTTTTCCTCGTGTCTTAAGGGTATCCTCTTGTTATAGTGTTTTCCTCGTGTCTTAGTGGTATCCTGTTGTTATAGTGTTTTCCTCGTGTCTTAGTGGTATCCTCTTGTTATAGTGTTTTCCTCGTGTCTTAGTGGTATCCTCTTGTTATAGTGTTTTCCTCGTGTCTTAGTGGTATCCTCTTGTTATAGTGTTTTCCTCGTGTCTTAGTGGTATCCTCTTGTCATCGTAATGTCATCATGAGGTCATCATAACTTTTATCATTAGCAACTGTGTGGACGAGTGTGTCATCTCCACCAGAGGGAAGCATTAGCAGCTTCCCCCGTGGGTGCGCGCGCGTGCGTGCGTGTCACCGCACACCACCACCAGCTTATGCGAGGGGCAGGGTGAGGGGTGATGAGAAGGGGGGAGAGTGATGGGTGAGGGGAGGATTAATGGGGAAGTGGAGATTTATTTTACTTAACACACTTGAGTACATCGGCAGTGTGCTGTGATCCTATTATTTTTTAATAGTTACATAGTGGGGAAAAAAGCAATCAAGTTATTGTTGCTTTTGTCATATTCCATCACACAGCGGGGGGTTACCTGTCATATTCCATCACACAGCGGGGGGTTACCTGTCATATTCCATCACACAGCGGGGGGTTACCTGTCATATTCCATCACACAGCGGGGGGTTACCTGTCATATTCCCTCACACAGCGTGGGTTACTGTCATATTCCCTCACACAACGTGGGTTACTGTCATATTCCCTCACACAGCATGGGTTACTGTCATATTCCCTCACACAGCATGGGTTACTGTCATATTCCCTCACACAGCGTGGGTTACTGTCATATTCCCTCACACAGCGGGGGTTGCCTGTCATATTCCATCACACAGCGGGGGTTGCCTGTCATATTCCCTCACACAGCGGGGGGTTACTGTCATATTCCCTCACACAGCGGGGTTACTCTGTCATATTCCCTCACACAGCGGGGTTACTCTGTCATATTCCCTCACACAGCGGGGGGTTACTGTCATATTCCCTCACACAGCGGGGTTACTCTGTCATATTCCCTCACACAGCGGGGGGTTTACTGTCATATTCCCTCACACAGCGGGGGGGGTTTACTGTCATATTCCCTCACACAGCGGGGGGGGTTTACTGTCATATTCCCTCACACAGCGGGGGGTTTACTGTCATATTCCCTCACACAGCGGGGGGTTTACTGTCATATTCCCTCACACAGCGGGGGTTTACTGTCATATTCCCTCACACAGCGGGGGGGGGTTTACTGTCATATTCCCTCACACAGCGGGGGGGGGTTTACTGTCATATTCCCTCACACAGCGGGGGGGGGTTTACTGTCATATTCCCTCACACAGGTGACCTGCCATACATCATTTACTACAATCTCTCAGCTTGAATTAGGTTGTTTCAGTAAAGCGGTTTTGATACCATCAAACATAGCATTCAGTAGTTAGGGGAGTAGAACTGGGAAGGCCGGACGGATAGAGGGAGACAGTAAATGTATAAATCTCTCTCCGTGCAAGGGGTTAGGCTCAAGCTGTTGGGTCCGCTTTCTTCATTGTCCTTCAACGAAAGTTGTTTTAAACTCACGTATTGACTTTTGATTATGATTGTGTACTGAGCATCTATATTGTGACACATCTGTGACTTTTATCGAGATTTTTACGACTTCCGGCCCGAGGCCAAACGTCACTGTTGACTACCTGGTCAGCCAAACTATTGCTGCCATCGGTGCGCTGGACTACATGGTTTTGGATGCACTGGAAAGCAAACAAAATGCTGATATAGCATACACAGATTTTGCCAAAGCCTTTTATAAGTGCGAGCATTGTATAATAGTTCACAAATGGAAAAGTGTGCAGATGGATATTTCATTTTTTGATGAATGGATCCCAAAGTGTAATATCGAGCAGAGTGAAATCGGAAACTGCCATAGTGAAAAGCTGTTTCCCAAGGCAGACTACTGGCTCTTGTTCTCTTCCTCATTCTCATATCCGACAAAGACAGAGGTATAAACCATAGCACTGCATCATCCTTTGCAGACAGTACTAAAATGTGTATGAAAGTGTCATTCGTTGAGGACACAACAAACCTCCAAAGCTTATTTAAACAAAGTTTTCCAGTGGGCCGCTGACAATAATATGCTCAACGAAAACAAGTTTCAGTTACTAAATTATTGAGAGAGAGAGAGAGAGAGAGAGAGGACTGGAACGAAGTACATAAAACTTGAATCACTCAACAGATGGTAAGACTAATGTGAGAGAACTGGAAGTGATCATGTCAAGGATCACAACAGTGTCACTATCACAACCTCAAGGAAAATGATAGGATGGATAACTAGATGCTTCAAGGCGAAAGATGCCAAGCCGATGATGATACTCTTCAGGTCACTTGTTCTCTCTAGGCTGGAGTACTACTGCACTCTGACATCTCCGCTCAAGGCAGGTGAAACTGCAGACCTGGAGAAGATGCAGAGAACATTCACTGCTCACATAGATTAAATTAAACATCTAAATTACTGTGAATGTTTGAAGTCCATCGACCTGTACTCCTTGGAACTTAGGCTACAAGGGTACCAGTATCTAGAGATATTGGTCCCAAATCTCATATAAATTGTTCCCTATGACGGGGATACTTTGCAGGTGGTTCAGAACACCCCAACGAAAAAAGAGGGGTGCAGTGAGCACTAAGGGAAAACTCTAAGTGTGAAAGGACCAAGACTTTTCAACGTCCTCCCTTCATACACAAGGGAAATTACCAACTATCCTGTCTGTCTTGAAGAAGGAACTATATACGTTTCTCAAGTCATTGCCTGATAAGCCGGGCTGTGATGCTTACGTTGCACTTTGTGCGGCGAGTACCAACAGCCTGATTTTTCTAGTTGTATACCCGGAGGCCTGGTCTGGGACCGGGCCGTGAGGGCGTTGACCCTAGGAACACACTCCAGGTTAATAGATCACAGTCAAGCTGATCTGACTTCAATAAGCAAACAAACCGCCGCTTAAAACCCCCAGGTGTCGTATAAATGGTTAATAAAACACAATTGACTGATTTTTGTCGTTTCCATGATGGAGAAGAAATAGATTAAAGAACTTAAATTATTGGGAATGCTTGAAGTCTCTCAATTTGGAATCAGTGAAACCCAGGCGAGAGAAAGATGCCTCATAAATTATACTTGGAAATTTTGGAGGGATTCGTTCCAAATTTGTTCACATAAATCACTCCCTCTGAAAGCAAGAGACTTATCAAGTGGAAAATAGCCTAAAGGAAGCTGAGGAGTCCAGTGAGCACACTAAGTGATAACTCAATTAGTATAAATGGACGAAGACTTTTCAGTAGCCTCCCTTCATAAACAAGGGGATTATAAGCAGACCCTTTGCTGCCTTCAAAAGGGGACTTGATAAGTTCCTTGTGGTGCATGCGTTGTGTGCGACTGGCAATAACAGCCTGATTGACTATGCCATCCAGGTTACCTCCAGGTATAGCAGAACTCTCTACCCTCTTCCACCGGCTAGACCACTTGACCCGTTGAAACGCAGAAGAGAAAGATGCTTCATAATTTACAATAAGAAAATACTGGATGAACTGGTTTCAAATCTGAACACTGAAAATAACTCTATGTAAGAACGGGAAGCACAGTATAAACCTTTGACCTTTGACTAGAATGCGTAAAATTCCCACATTGTCCAGCATGGGTGCAAACAAGTGTAAAAATTCCAAGACTTTTCCAGGCTAGATCCATAGCTGTCTTCAAGGGAACACTTGACGGGTGCCTTCAGGCTGTTGCTGATTAGCCGGACTGTGGTGCTTGACACCTCTAGGGAGGTGACTTGATGCGGGCGAGAAGCTTTTGATCCTTGGAGTTTCACCTATTCTATCCTCCTCGAATCGAATCTGAATGCCTCTTATTCCCCAGGCCCTATATGACCCCTGTAGATTTAGCCCTTTTCCCTGGTAAAAATAAATTAAAATGTGGTGCTTGAGTTGGATTGGCCTAATTGATCAGGTAGTCATCCAGGACGCCTAATTTGAAATATTATAATTATGGGGGAGCGCTAAACCCGTAGGATTATATAGCGCATGTGGGGGGAGGATGGAAGGTATTCAGGCTCAATTCAGGGAACCGGAGCACAGATCCAATTCCCTAGATCAAGAGTCCCTCACCAACGTCAAGGAACCTCCCTTGAGGGGGCTTATTTTGAAAGCAGACCGTGGGTGTTGTCAGGCCATCCACTGGGAGGTCTGGTCATAGACCGGCCAAGGGGTTTGAAGGAGTAAACCCTACAGATGGACTCCAGGTGGACAGACACCGCCATCTGCAACACGCAATAGATAAACAAGTAATCTGCACAGTTGCACACCAACTCACCCACACACCCCTCCCTCCCCCTACTCCCTCCCCTGTAAACAGCCAATACTGAGTCCCTTTCAAACTGCGCGGCACTACGGTGCTGCCATCTATAGGCCTATCAAGGCCAGGCTGGCCTGCCATGTTTCTTCCTCACTCTGGCGGCCTACCTCCCCGAAACAGGTCCTACCCAGCTGGGTTCCGGTCTCCTCACAAACCCTCTGTACCCGTGTACTCTTGCTCTATTCGACAATAAACCCAAGCCTAGTCTACGGCCGTATCACTTCACCTACGCTACCATTCTACTACCCGTGTTCCGACGAGTTAGCCAAGATAAGTCATAACACCCCCACTCCCTCCCTCCCCCCACTCCCTTCCTCCCTCCCCCCACTCCCTTCCTCCCTCCCCCCACTCCCTTCCTCCCTCCACCCACTCCCTTCCTCCCTCCACCCACTCCCTTCTCCCTCCACCCTCTCCCTTCCTCCCTCCACCCACTCCCTTCCTCCACCCACTCCCTTCCTCCACCCACTCCCTTCCTCCACCCACTCCCTTCCTCCCTCCCCCACTCCCTCTCCCCACTCCCTTCCTCCCTCCACCCACTCCCTTACTCCCTCCACCCTCTCCCTTCCTCCCTCCACCCACTCCCTTCCTCCACCCACTCCCTTCCTCCCTCCCCACTCCCTCTCCCCACTCCCTTCCTCCCTCCACCCACTCCTTTCCTCCCTCCACCCACTCCCTTACTCCCTCCACCCTCTCCCTTCCTCCACCCACTTCCTCCCTCCACCCACTCCCTTCCTCCCTCCCCCCACTCCCTCCCTTCCACAGAGTCTTTTGTTAGAATCAGACATCGTCCATCTCGCGTCTAGTGTGCAACAAAAGAAGCAAAATAGTGATGGAGTCGAGATGGACTCTGAGAGGCGCCCCGTCAAATTCAACAACGTCTGCGCGAAGAGGAATCTGCTGTAAGAAGTCAAAAAGAGGAGGAAGAAAGAAGAGATGGAGGAGAAGAGTGGAGAAGTGGAAAGGACAAGCCTTAAAAAAAAAAACAGACCAGTCCGAGAGAGAAGTTTGAACCAGGAGAAGAAACCCCTCACTCTTTCCCCATGATTTTCCCGTCGGATATTCCATGCCTACCCGACCCTCCTCCCAACCCTCCAGAGATATAATACTGCCCCTCCACAACACTCACTTTTCCCAGCTACTACATTCTACAACACCCTTTTCACCCCGCTTCGTTTTCACAACCCATTAATACCAAACCGAGCAGCCACAAATTCTTGGGTTGCTCTGGGAAAAAGTTAGATAAATAGGTGGGTGGGGAATGGTTGGCTTTGAGAAGGACCTGCCTTGTATGGGCCAGTTGGCCTGGTGCAGTGTTCCTCCACTCTTATTTCTTATGAAGAATTAGACACGTGTACAACATCTGGATATGTTTATTTGTAGAAGTTTCGCCATCCAGTGGCTTTATTTATACAAATTCAAGGACATAATGGGAAGACTGTATCTTTGATGAGTTTCGAGTCTTTCTACTCCTGGAGCCCGGCCATGGGCCAGGCTCTGTAGAACTATACAACAGGAACTGATTACCTCGTCTACAAATAAACATATCCAGATGTTGCATACGTGTCATTATTCATCTTGTCTGTATTGTATACCATTCATGTTCTTATGTCGTCCAGCCGCCTACCATACTCCCCGGAGCCCTCCTGAAAACACTCTCAAACGGGAAGGACGGCCGAACAAGTGATTTAAGATACAAAAATCAACGTCTGAGACTTAATTGAAGGTGACCATCCGAAAGAACCTAACGGAAGAGAGTCGAGTTGTCACTATCAGAGTCCAGAAGTCACTGCAACAGTTCAGACGTCACTGCCAGAGTGGAAACCACGATCATATGTATAATGTGATTTTTGTACAAGAATGGTATACAATACCGACAATACTATAAAGATACCCAGATGTTGCACATGTGTCTTAAATTCAATGTGATTTTTCCTTGACGGGTCCCAAATCGTGCTGCATGGAAGAGAACAGAGGTGGTGAGATGGTCCTTCTTATTAGGAGTAAGTGAGGATTTCAGACACTGACCTGGAAGCAGGTCGGTTCAGAAACTACACTGTGATGACAGTAACTGCTGGAAGAGCGTTAATGTGTTTTTAGTGCGTCAAAAAATTAGTAGCTGTTTATTGTTCAAAATAACTTTAAATATACAGATGGCTGAGGAGGGGTTGTAGAGGTAACTTGGGTAAGAGAGGATGAAACAAAATAGGATGACTAAGAGGGTGTTTGGATCGGATGGAAGGAGGGAGGGGTAGGGGGTCGTCCGAGGAAGAATTGGAGGGATGGCTTTTGAATGAGAGAGGCTTAGACATCCAACAGGCTCGTGTGAGCACGTTTGATTGGAGTGGAGGCAAGTGGGTTTTTGTTGTTAAATTAGACACATATGCAACACTTGGGTATCTTTATTGAGGAAACGTTTCGCCACACAGTGGCTTCATCAGTCCAATACAAAGTAGAAAGTAGTAATAAGAGGAGGAGTTTGAGGTAATCAGTCCCTCGGCCTGGAGTCGATGTGTTCAGTCCATCAATCTTGAATTAAATACAGCATAAGGCAAATAGAAGTTGCTTATATACTGTAGACAGGTGAGATGAAGCAGGAGGAGGCGGGGTCATAGTGGTATCATCCACTAGTCGAGGTAGGTCCTTGTCCAAAGGTTTGGACAAATGTTGAAGAATCCGTTTGTATCAAGATCCCAAGAAATTGCTGTGTCAGACAGGATGTAGATGAATGGTTCAGAGAACCGACAAGTTGTTAAATTAGACACATATGCAACACTTGGGTATCTTTATTGAGGAAACGTTTCGCCACACAGTGGCTTCATCAGTCCAATACATATCAGTCCAATGCATATGTGTCTAATTTAACAACTTGTCGGTTCTCTGAACCATTCATCTACATCCTGTCTGACACAGCAATTTCTTGGGATCTTGATACAAACGGATTCTTCAACATTTGTCCAAACCTTTGGACAAGGACCTACCTCGACTAGTGGATGATACCACTATGACCCCGCCTCCTCCTGCTTCATCTCACCTGTCTACAGTATATAAGCAACTTCTATTTGCCTTATGCTGTATTTAATTCAAGATTGATGGACTGAACACATCGACTCCAGGCCGAGGGACTGATTACCTCAAACTCCTCCTCTTATTACTACTTTCTACTTTGTATTGGACTGATGAAGCCACTGTGTGGCGAAACGTTTCCTCAATAAAGATACCCAAGTGTTGCATATGTGTCTAATTTAACAACTTGTCGGTTCTCTGAACCATTCATCTACAAGTGGGTTTTTATAAGCTAAAGTGTTGTCAGTGTGTGAGCCAGGTAACATTTAGTAAGGGATTGGGGAAAACCGGATTTGTCATTAAGGCGGGAAATACATTGTCAGCACTCTGAAAGCGATCTGAGGATGCTGTAGTTTAGAGGGCTAGTCTGAACCGTGAAGTGGGCGCGCTTCTGGAAAGACAGCGATTGAATGAGTGATGGCGAATGCGTTTCCTTTTTTTTTTTTTCTTGCCACCCCGTTTCGGTGGGAAACGGTGTATAAAAAAAATTGCTAGTGTTCTTATACTCTGCTTATGTGAACAAACTGACTGATGTTGCTGTAGCCAGGTTAAGCTTCTGGCAGTTTGGCAGACCCACAGACGATCAAACTAAATTCAAAGTAAGTCTTGTCTTATACCTTGAGTATGCCTGGAGGGGGTTTCTGGGGTCAACGCCCCGCGGCCCGGTCTGTGACCAGGCGTCATGGTTTATCAGGGCCTGATCAACCAGGCTGTTACTGTTGGCCGCACACAATCCGACGTTCGAAGCACAGCCCGGCTGGTCAGGTACTGACTTAATTAAGGTGCCCGTCCAGCACCTTCTTGAAGACAGACGGGGGTCTATTGGTAATTCCATTTATGTAAATGAATGGTTCAGAGAACCGACAAGCAACACTTGGGTATGGAAATAAATGGTATAAAATACCGACACAATGGAAAAATAAACACATAAGCAGTATAATGTGATCATTTATTGACAACGTTTCGCCCACGCAGTGGGCTTTATCGAGTCACAGACAGATCTACCTGGAAAATGAGCAACATGGAGATATATATAGGGTACAGTCAGGTGGAGAATGCAGCAGTGAGTTCCTTGAAGAAGAATGCTCCCTCATTGAACAAGTTTTTTCCAAACTTCACTATCCTCGTCACTTCATTAGAGACTGCAGACGACGGGCATTAAACATCTTCAACACACCCAGAGAAGACACTGCTGAGAAGAGATACATAGTCCTTCCCACCAACTCCATTTCCAAACAAGTTTCCAACATTTTTTCTAAGACCTCATTCCGAGTATCCACCTCCACATCCACCACCATCAAGGACATTACCAGTAACAGACAGGAAAAGCTTCAATCCACGGCAGGGGTATACACAATCCCTTGTAATGGCTGCAGCAAATTATACGTTGGCGAAACATCCAGAGACCTACAAACACGCATTTCAGAACACCAGTACGCAGGCAGATCTGACGACTCAAGAAATGCCTGTGTTCAACACCGAAATTTACACAACCATTTAATCAACTACAGAAACGCAAGACTCATCGCCAGAGAAGACAACACGTAATACCGAAGAATCCTAGAATCATCACTCATCTGTATATCCAACAACTTCAACCAGAACAACGGCTTCTACAACATAGCTGAACCTATTGCCAAGAAACTTCTTCAACGCTATCCCACCTAGAACTCAAGAATGGTACACTGCAGGTCCTTTAAGTCACACTATGTTTTCAACTATCACACTACTTTTAAGACTCACATGCAGCTTTCTCCACCTGACCCAGCATTCTCCACCTGACTGTACCCTATATATATCTCCATGTTGCTCATTTTCCAGGTAGATCTGTCTGTGACTCGATAAAGCCCACTGCGTGGGCGAAACGTTGTCAATAAAGGATCACATTATACTGCTTATGTGTTTATTTTTCCAACACTTGGGTATCTTTATTGAGGAAACGTTTCGCCACACAGTGGCTTCATCAGTCCATACAAAGGAGAATCGTGAAGAACAGGAGTTTGAGAAGTTTGTCGGTTCTCTGAACCATTCATTTACATCCTGTCTGACACAGCAACATCTTGGGATCTTAATACATTGAATTCTTCACTTGCCCAACTCTTGTGCACGACCTACTTCCACATTGCACAAATGTCGGTATTGCATACCACTCTTGTACAAATGTGACACCACCTACGACTTCTACACCTCTCCTGCCTACAGTATATAAGATGCTTCCTAGCACATATGCTGTATTCTGTTCAAAATTGATGGACTGACAACATCGACTCAAGGTTGAGGGACTGACCACCTCAAACTTCTCCTGTTCTTCATGATTCTCCTTTGTATGGACTGATGAAGCCATTGTGTGGCGAAACGTTTCCTCAATAAAGATACCCAAGTGTTGCATATGTGTCTAATTTATCAATTCCTCTTTATGTATGCTAGGAGGCAGTTGAACAGTCTTGGGCCCCTCACACTTATTGTGTTCTCTTATCGTGCTGGTGGCGCCTCCGCTTTTCATTCGGGGGATGTTGCATCGTCTGCCGAGTCTTTTGCTTTCATAGGGAGTGATTTTCGTGTGCAAGTTTGGAACTAATCCCTCTAGGATTTTTCAAGTGTATATAATCATGTATCTCTCCCGCCTGCGTTCTAGGAGTACAGGTTGAGGAACTTCAAGCGTTCCCAGTAATTGAGGTGGTTTATCGAAGTTATGTGTGCCGTGAAGGTTCTCTATACATTTTCTAGGACAGCAATTTCACCTGCCTTGAAAGGTTCTGTTAGTGTGCAGCAATATTCCAGCCTAGATAGAAACAAGCGACCTGAAAAGTGTCATCATGGGCTTGGCATCCCTAGTGTTGAAGGTTCTCATTATCCATCCTGTCATTTTTCTAGCAGATGCGATTGATACAATGTGTGATCCTCTGACATCTATCTCATCTTTGCATCTAAAGCTCCAGGTCTTCATTAATTCCTCTGCAATCTTAATTTAATCATCTTGCAAGCTTTGACTTGACTGCTGTTCAGCCTGAAGTGTCAGCTTATGGTGACTTTCTTGAACGAGATGTGCTTCATTGTCCACTGGTTGAAGACTACAGAGTGACAGTATAATAACCTATGTGAAATGTTACGGTATTTTTATAATGAAAACTAAGATACGACATTTTCAGCAAATATTCTAAATTTGCTTGTAACAGATAAGACAAATATAGATGTAAATCAAGATGTACTCCTGTTAACTCTCAACCCGAATACTAATCTTTCTGACTTACTCCCACCCCTCCTATAAACCCACACCCACACCAACTTACACCCACCCCTCCTATAAACCCACACTCACACCCACCCCTCCTATAAACCCACACTCACACCCACACCCTCCTATAAACCCAACTCACACCCACACCAACTTACACCCACACAAACATGCACATTCATCCAGTTACCGTCCTGCCTACACACTCCCACATATTTTTTACCCAAATTATCAACTGAGTATTACTTTTACTGCAGAATATTATTACCAGTAATGGAAAAAGTCAAGTTTTTTCGGTGGATCTAAAATTTTGGTGAAGTTTGTGGCGGCGCTGCCATTACCGCAGCCCCGGTCACCCACTCACACTATATTACATTTATACTGTCTTTTTTTCTTACCGTTGTTTCATTAGTTGACCCGTGTGTACCTCATTCTTTATTATTGTGTGTGTGTGTATTATAATATAATAATATCTTTATTTACTACAAGTACATGTACAAGGTATACAGTCCTAGCTGACATCAATGACATACTACTATATAGAAAGCCCCTTGTTATGCAGAGCATTTCCGGCAAATTAGGTCAGTTTTGTCCCAGGATGCGACCCACACCAGTCGACTAACACCCAGGTACCTATTTTAAACTGATGGGTGGACAGGGACAACAGGTGTCTTACGGAAACACGTCCCTAATGTTTTCCAGCCGTACCGGAGAAGATTCGAACCCCGAACCTCAATGTGTGAGCTGAGCGCTCTAGCGATCGAGCTACGGGACACTTAATTGTGGTTGCAGGGGTCGAGTCATAGCTCTTGGCTCCGCCTCTTCACTGGTCGCCACTAGGTCCACTCTCTCCCTGCTCCATGAGCTCTATCATACCTCTTTTTAAAGCTATGTATGGTACCTGTCTCCACTACCTCACTTTCCAGAAATACTTCCTAACATCTCTGTGGCTCATCTGTGTCCCATCTCTGGAGCATCCTGTCTCTGTCCTCCTTGTCGATGCCTCTCAGTATTTTATGTCGTTATCATGTCTCCCGTCTTCCAGTGTCGTCAGGTCGAGTTCCCTTAACCTCGTCTCGTAGGATATGCCCCTTAGCTTCGGAACTAGTTTCGTTGCAAACCTTTGCACTTTCTCTAGTTTCCTGATGTGCTTGGCCAGGTGTGGGTTCCAAGCTGGAGCTGCTTACTCCAATATGGGCCTGGTGTACACAGTGTACAGGGTCCGGAACGACTCCTTACTGAGATGTCGGAATGCTGTTCTTAGGTTCGCCAGTCGCTCATATGCTGCAGATGTGCTCGGTATTATACACACTCCAAGATCTTTTTTCTTGAGTGAGGTTTGTAGTCTTTGGCCCCCTAAACTGTACTCTGTATACTGTCCTCTTTGCCCTTCCCCGATCTTCATGACTTTGCATTTGGTGGGATTGAACTCCAGGAGCCAGTTGCTGGACCAGGCCTGCAGCCTGTCCAGGTCCCTTTGTAGTCCTGCCTTGTCCTTCTCCGACTGAATTCTCATTAACTTCATATCGTCTGCAAACAGGGACACTTCTGAGTCTATTCCTTCAGTCATGTCGTTCACATATACCAGAAACAGCACTGGTCCTAGGACTGGCCCCTGTGGAACCCTGCTTGTCACAGGCGCCCACTCCGACACCTCATCACGTACCATGACTCACTGACGCATTCCCGTCAGGTATTCTCTGATCCATTGCAGTGCCTTTTCTGTTATACCTGCCTGGTCCTCCAGCTTTTGCGCTAATCTCTTGTGTGGAACTGTGTCAAAAGCCTTTTTGCAGTCCAAGAAAATGCAATCTACCCACCCGTCTTTCTCTTGTCTTACTGCTGTCACCCTGTCATAGAACTCCAGTAGGTTCGTGACACAGGATTTTCCGTCTCTGAATCCGTGCTGGTTGTCGTTTATAAGCTCATTCCTTTCTAGGTGGCCCACCTTTCTTCTCCTGATAATCTTCATGACTTTGCATACTATACATGTCAGGATCAGGTCAGCAAACAAAGGAAGACAGTAGAGGGCAGCAAGAGACTAGCTTCCTTAAGATTTACTATACTAATAGCAGGAGTGTAAGAAATAAGATAGATGAGCTAAGATTAATTGCAAGTGCAGGAAGCATAGATATTGCTATAACAGAGACATGGCTCAATCTGAAAGATAGAGAAATGCCCTCTGAATGTCACATACAAGGCTATAAATTATTCCTCACTGATAGTCAACAGGAAGGGTGGTGGAGTAGCGATGTATGTCAGAGACAATTTAAATTGTTGTGTTAGACAAGATATAAAATTAGAAGCGTCAGCCACTGAATCTGTTTGGTTACAGCTTCTCGAGGGCTGTGAAAAGCTAATCTTGGGTGTAAACTTCTATGGGACGAAATTCGTAAGGCATCTACATACGAAAATGTTGCGTTAATGGGAGATTTTAACGTTGGACAAATTGACTGGAGCAGTTTGACAGGAAATTTAGAGTCAAGTGACTTTCTTGATACGATTCAGATTTGTTTTTTTAAAACAGTTTGTGACAGAACCAGCTAGAGGAAATAACCTGCTTGATTTGGTTCTTGCCAGCAGGGAATCGCTAATTAATAATCTTGAGGTTAATAATGAACTTGGGGAAATTGATCACAAATCACTCACTTTTAATATATCATGGAATTGCCCTAATAATGGCAATCAAATCTCTGTCCCTGACTTCCGCTTGGCTGATTTCATAGAACTGAGAAATTACCTGGGTGGGCTGAACTGGAATGACGTGACTATGGGTCAGGTAGTTGGTGATGGTTGCCGATATGACGTTTTCCAGAGCATAGTTCTGGCTGCTCAGACAACCTATGTTCCAAATAGGGAAATCAAATCAAACAAAAATGATCCTAAATAGATGAACAATAGATTAAAACATTTCATTGGTCAAAAGAGAGGCATATATAGGCGAATCAAAAGAGGAGAGGGGCACTTAAGAAATCATATTCAGTTAAAGAGAGAAATAAAAAAGGGAATTAGAAAAGAAAAAAGAGATTATGAGGTTAAAGTTGCAAAAGAATCGAAGACTAACCCAAAAGGATTCTTTCAGGTATACAGAAGTAAGATTAGGGACAAGATACGTCCACCCAAAAGTTACTTGGGTCAGCTCACCGACAGTGATAAGGAAATACACTAGCGATATTCCAGAAATAATGTTATGTAGAACAGGACGATAATAAACTATGCACGATTTGGGTCACAAGTGACATGGTCCTTAGACAAATAGATAAATTAAAACCTTACAAATCCCCAGGCCCTGATGAACTGTACGCAAGGGTTCAAAAGGAATGTAAAGAGGAGCTTAGCAAACCTTTGGCTAATCTTTTCAACATATCACTACAAACTGGCATAGTGCCAGATAAGTGGAAAATGGCAAATGTAATACCTATTTTCAAAGCAGGTGACAGGTCCCTAGCTTCGAACTATAGACCAATAAGCCTAGCCTCCATAGTGGGAAATTTATGGAATCAATAATTGCCGAGGCAATTCGTAGCCATCTTGAAAAGCATAAATTGATCAACGAATCTCAGCACGGTTTTACAAAAGGGCGTTCCTACCTTACGAATTTATTAACTTTTTTTACTAAGGTATTTGGGGAGGTAGATCATGGTAATGAATATGATATTGTGTATATGGACTTCAGTAAGGCTTTTGATAGAGTCCCACATCAGAGACTATTGAGGAAAATTAAGGCACACGGAATAGAAGGAGAAATTTTTTCCTGGATAGAGGCATGGTTGACAGATTGGCAGCAGAGAGTTTGTATAAATGGGTAGAAATTAGAGTGGGGAAGTGTCACAAGCGGTGTTCCACAGGGATCAGTGTTGGGCCCCTTGTTGTTCACAATCTACATAAACGACATAGATGAGGGAATAAATAGCGACATAAGCAAGTTTGCCTATCTCACCAAAATAGGCCGTCGAATTCATTCTGACGAGGACATTAGAGGACTCCAGGAAGATTTGAATAGACTGATGCAGTGGTCGGAGAAGTGGCAGATGCAGTTTAACATAGACAAATGCAAAGTTCTAGACATTCGACAGGAAAATAACCATGCCACATGTAAACTAAATGTAGATCTTAATATTACTGATTGCGAAAAGGATTTTGGAGTTCTGGTTAGCAGTAATCTAAAACTAAGACAACAGTGCATAAGTGTTCGCAATAAAGCGAACAGAATCCTTGGCTTCATAACAAGAAGCATAAATAATAAGAGTCCTCAGGTTGTTCTTCAACTCTATATATCCTTGGTTAGGCCTCATCTAGATTATGCTGCACAGTTTTGGTCACCGTATTACAGAATGGATATAAATGCTCTGGAAAACGTACAAAGGAGGATGACTAAGTTGATTCCATGTATCAGAAATCTTCCATATGAGGATAGACTGAGGGCCCTGAATCTGCACTCTCTAGAAAGGCATAGAATTAGGGGGGATATGATTGAGGTGTACAAATGGAAAACGAATAAATAAAGGGGATGTAAATAGCGTGCTAAAAATATGCAGCCAAGGCAGAACTAGCAGCAGTGGCTTTAAGTTGGAAAAATTCAGATTCACTAAGGATATAGGTAAGCACTGGTTTGGTAATAGAGTTGTGGATGAGTGAAGCAAACTCCCGTGTACAGTTATGGAGGCTAAAACGTTGTGTAGTTTTAAAAATAGGTTAGATAAATACATATGTGGGTGTGGGTGGGTGTGAGCTGGACCTGACTAGCTTGTGCTAGTAGGTCAGATGCCGTGCTCCTTCCTTAAATGAATGTGACCTAATCTGACTAGGTTAGGGCATTAGGTTAAGCCTGTAAGAGATTTGGACCTGCCTCGCATGGGTCAGTAGGCCTGCTGCAGTGTTCCTTATTATGTTCTTATGTAACACTGGTCAGTAGTGTAATGTGTCTGTTTCCTTACCTGTGCATATTCATTTCTTCCTCATGAACTGCTCTCCTTGTTCTCCTGGGTCATTTGCCTTCGTTACGTCTTCCATTCTTTAGCGCACTTGGTGTTTGCTTCTCTTCACTTTTGAGTGAACCAAATAATAATAATAATAATAATAATAATAATAATAATAATAATAATATCTTTATTTACTATAAGTACAAGGTATACAGGCCTAGCTGACATCAATGACATATTACTATATAGAAAGCCCCTGGTTACACAGAGCATTTCGGGCAAATTAGGTCCTTGTCCCAGGATGCGACCTACACCGGTCGACTAACACCCAGGTACCCATTTTACTGATGGGTGAACATAGATAACCGGTGTAAAGAAAAACGCCCAATGTTTCTACCCTCGGTGAGAATCGGCGTGATAAGGCTCTCGAAGCTAGGAGTGAATCTAGTAGCTACTAGCTAAGTGGCGGGCCCAGGAGCGGAGACTCGAACCCTGCAACAGTATATAGGTGGACACACACACACACAAACACACACACACACACACACACACACACACACACACACACACACACACACACACACACACACACATATGTAAAATGTTGGTCTAAAAATTAAAGACTAATTTTATTTGTGTTTTTTTCGATGTAACGTAAAACCTTTTTAAGTTGTATGTTCGTCCAGTTGGTCACGGGACTGTGATATTTTCATTACGTGTGTTCGTTGTGCACAGTCAGCTGGTATAGTGCATGACGGCGGGGATAATGGCCAGCTGGCTGGGAGAGAGGGAAAGTGGGAGGGAGAGAAGAGAGAGGAGGGGGGTAAGAGAGAAATGAAGGGAGGGGGGTAAAGGGAGACCGAAAAGGGAAATGGGAAACAATGAAGAGGAGGCTGACATGGGAGACAGTAGAGAGGAGGCAGACATGGGAGACAGTAGAGAGGAGGCAGACATGGGACACAGTAGAGAGGAGGCAGACATGGGACACAGTAGAGAGGAGGCAGACATGGGACACAATAGAGAGAAGGCAGACATGGGAGACAGTAGAGAGAAGGCAGACATGGGAGACAGGAGATAGCAGGCAGACATGGGAGACAGGAGAGAGGAGGCAGACATGGGAGACAGGAGAGAGGAGGCAGACATGGGAGACAGGAGAGAGGAGGCAGACATGGGAGACAGGAGAGAGGAGGCAGACATGGGAGACAGGAGAGAGGAGGCAGACATGGGAGACAGGAGAAGGAGGCAGACATGGGAGACAGGAGAGAGAGAGGCAGACATGGGAGACAGGAGAGAAGAGGCAGACATGGGAGACAGGAGAGAAGAGGCAGACATGGGAGACAGGAGAGAAGAGGCAGACATGGGAGACAGGAGAGAAGAGGCAGACATGGGAGACAGTAGAGAGGAGGCAGACATGGGAGACAGTAGAGAGGAGGCAGACATGGGAGACAGTAGAGAGGAGGCAGACATGGGAGACAGTAGAGAGGAGGCAGACATGGGAGACAGTAGAGAGGAGGCAGACATGGGAGACAGTAGAGAGGAGGCAGACATGGGAGACAGTAGAGAGAAGGCGACATGGGAGACAGTAGAGAGAAGGCAGACATGGGAGACAGTAGAGAGAAGGCAGACATGGGAGACAGTAGAGAGAAGGCAGACATGGGAGACAGTAGAGAGAAGGCAGACATGGGAGACAAGAGAGGCAGACATGGGAGACAAGAGAGGCAGACATGGGAGACAAGAGAGGCAGACATGGGAGACAAGAGAGGCAGACATGGGAGACAAGAGAGGCAGACATGGGAGACAAGAGAGGCAGACATGGAAGACAAGAGAGGCAGACATGGGAGACAAGAGAGGCAGACATGGGAGACAAGAGAGGAGGCAGACATGGGAAACAGTAGAGAGGAGGCAGACATGGGAGACAGTAGAGAGGAGGCAGACATGGGAGACAGTAGAGAGGAGGCAGACATGGGAGACAGTAGAGAGGAGGCAGACATGGGAGACAGGAGAGAGAGGCAGACATGGGAGACAGGAGAGAAGAGGCAGACATGGGAGACAGGAGAGAAGAGGCAGACATGGGAGACAGGAGAGAAGATGAAGACATGGGAGACAGGAGAGAAGAGGCAGACATGGGAGACAGGAGAGAAGAGGCAGACATGGGAGACAGGAGAGAAGAGGCAGACATGGGAGACAGGAGAGAAGAGGCAGACATGGGAGACAGGAGAGAAGAGGCAGACATGGGAGACGGGAGAGAAGAGGCAGACATGGGAGACGGGAGAGAAGAGGCAGACATGGGAGACGGAGAGAAGAGGCAGACATGGGAGACGGAGAGAAGAGGCAGACATGGGAGACGGAGAGAAGAGGCAGACATGGGAGACGGAGAAGAGGCAGACATGGGAGACGGAGAGAAGAGGCAGACATGGGAGACGGGAGAGAAGAGGCAGACATGGGAGACGGAGAGAAGAGGCAGACATGGGAGACGGAGAGAAAGAGGCAGACATGGGAGACGGAGAGAAGAGGCAGACATGGGAGACGGGAGAGAAGAGGCAGACATGGGAGACGGGAGAGAAGAGGCAGACATGGGAGACGGGAGAGAAGAGGCAGACATGGGAGACGGGAGAGAAGAGGCAGACATGGGAGACGGGAGAGAAGAGGCAGACATGGGAGACGGGAGAGAAGAGGCAGACATGGGAGACGGGAGAGAAGAGGCAGACATGGGAGACGGGAGAGAAGAGGCAGACATGGGAGACGGAGAGAAGAGGCAGACATGGGAGACGGAGAGAAGAGGCAGACATGGGAGACGGGAGAGAAGAGGCAGACATGGAAGACAGGAGAGAAGAGGCAGACATGGGAGACAGGAGAGAAGAGGCAGACATGGGAGACAGGAGAGAAGAGGCAGACATGGGAGACAGGAGAGAAGAGGCAGACATGGGAGACATGAGAGAAGAGGCAGACATGGGAGACAGGAGAGAAGAGGCAGACATGGGAGACAGGAGAGAAGAGGCAGACATGGGAGACAGGAGAGAAGAGGCAGACATGAGAGACAGTAGAGAGGAGGCAGACATGGGAGACAGGAGAGAAGAGGCAGACATGGGAGACAGGAGAGGAGGCAGACATGGGAGGAGAATAAATAGTCTCTAGTTGGCTACTCAATATTGAAAAAAAAAAGTTACTGGTCCCTGGAAGCAAATTAGATGTCAGGGAAAATCTAGTCTGAAATTTGAAGTACAGTGATACTTCTCATATCCGAACTATATGGGCCAAGACCGGTTCGGAAACACGGAGTTTCTGGATACGTGAAGGGGAAAATTGCGCATCCGTACCGTCATATCGCCATCAGCGACGGCGTTGTAGGTTTAAAAAACGAGTCCAACGTCGTCTGGCGGTGGGACCAGACACTCTGGGCTCGAATAACAGCCATCACTTTTCTTTCGGCATTTTTTCCAGTTTTTGAGGCGGCAGAAAATATCCGAACGGCTGTTCAGATGTTTCGGTAATAATTTTAGAATTTTGCCCTTTCCCAGGGCCTGTTCGGATATTGGCGAGGTTCGGCTAATGGCAGGCCGGATATGTGAGGTATCACTGTATTGACGGTCATGACAGACTTGAGAGATCAATCTCCATAACTCTTTGAGCCTTGTCCCTAAAATTCTAGTCTTAGCCTTAAAAGACCAACTGCTGTTTCAGACTCGCAAATGAGGAGGAAGTTGTGTTGGGCCTCGTTTCTTGTAAACTCCTCCCCTCCCCCTCCTTCCTCAGCCTGATTACCTGGTATTTGGTGGTTTCTTCCTGATGTGACTGTACAACAGCTTCGGGTCACAATTGTCTTCAAAGATTTGTTAAGTTATACCATGAATTAAGGAAAGATCCTAGACTTCACTTTACGAAACAGACAAAGCAAATGCGATAGTAATTATGGACAAGCTAGATTATAGAGGAAAAATAAACATGTTATTAGAAGATTGGGGAACTTACATGCCTTTAAGTGTTCCATGTAAAACTTTGCTAACACAACACCGATGAGTGAGCCCCTGGCTATCTCAAAACACGGCCTTTAACTGGCATTACCGAACCTGAAATAGTTTAAACTTGCACACAACTCTATGAACCTCATAAAATCATTGGGAGAAATAAGAAAGTCTGTGTTAGAGATTTTATGTAGGAGCAGTGATGGTAAAGAGGAAGGTAACATGAAAACTGGCTACGTTCTTATTTTTAACTTTGATATCGTGTATATGTGAGATGAGGTTCCCAGAAATACCTCTAGTCGTGGGTCATCGCACCCCGCGCCCCGGGTCCTAACTATGCCTGGTTGATGGCCTAACTGACCAAGCTATTGGTGCCAGCCGCACACAAACCAATATGTGCACCATTGCCCGGCTGGTCAGGATGTGATTTGAGGAGTTTGTCAAGTTCCCTTTTGAAGACAGTTAGTGGTTTGTTGGTAAGCTTCCTTGCGCATGAAGGGTGGGTGTTGAAGAGTCTTGATATTCCTTACACTTTATGTACTCATCATGTCCATGCTTTTCATTGGGAGTATTTTACACCATCTGCCAAATCTCTTGCTTTCATAGGAAGGGATTAGGTGAGTATGCTTGGGAACAATCCCTCTAGAATTTTTCGGGTAAAGTTAGTGGATCTTTCTCGCTCACATTCCTAGTAGTTCAGGAACTTGACTGAATTAATACAAGTAGTAAGGGTTCTCGGTGCGTTCTTCAGCTGAACAGTTTCACCCGTCTTGAAGAGAGCCGTTAGTATACAGAAATATTCCAGCCTAGAGAGAGGAAATGACTTAGAGTATCATCATTGGCTCTGCATCTTTTGTTCTGCATGCTCTAGTTATACAGTCTAACATTTTCCTTGCGGCTGTCATGATAACAGTGTTTTGATCCTTCAATGTGAGATCTCCAAGTCTTAAATATTAACTTAATGCTCTACTGAATGATTAGTTTGTATTGTACTCAGATCTATTCCTTATATCCTCAATTTCTCCATAGTAACTGAAATTTGTTCTCGCTGAATATCTTTATCAGTGGGCCACTAGAAGACTTTGTTTATCAGCTTGAAGGTTGGCTGTGCCCTCACTGGATGCTGGTTTCACACAAATTCTAGTATCTTTTACAAAGGATTATACAGTGCTACGATTTACGTCTCTGTCATTGTCGGATAGAAGAATAAGACAGAAAGTGGGGATGAACAATGTTTTGGGGAGCAGAACTTTTCACAGTGGCCTCCCAATATTTCACTTGACTCACTGTTGTTCACTGTGTTCTATTTGTTAGGAAGTGACAGATCCGTCTCTTCTCTTTTCTTTTTCAGTTATCATTTTGCACGCAGTTGGTGCGCTAATTGTACCATGATCGCATTTGTAGACTTTTATAAAGTCAGTGTGTACACTGCATATATATATATATATATATATATATATATATATATATATATATATATATATATATATATATATATATTATATATAATGAAAAGATGGGGTGGTAAGGGAAGTGGAATATTCAAATGGCTTCAGGAAGAAATCCAAATATTCTTCATTGAAGCCTTTATATCCACTTCTCCGAGGCTATGGGTCCCACAATTTGGACCAGAGGTTTACCCCATCCTATATATATATATTTTTTTCAACACGTCGGCTGTCTCCCACCGAGGCAGGGTGACCCAGAAAGAAAGAAAATCCCCAAAAGAAAAATACTTTCATCATCATTCAACACTTTTACCTCACTCACACATAATCACTGTCTTTGCAGAGGCGTTAAGATACGACAGTTCAGAAAATCCCTCCAAACCGCCAATATCTCAAACCCCTCCTTTAAAGTGCAGGCATTGTACTTCCCATTTCCAGGACTCAAGTCCAACTAAATCAATTTACTGGTTTCCCTGAATCCCTTCACTAAATATCACCCTGCTCACACTCCAACAGCTCGTCAGGTCCCAAAAACCATTCGTCTCCATTCACTCCTATCTAACACGCTCACACATGCTTGCAGGAAGTCCAAGCCTCTCGCCCACAAAACCTCCTTTACCCCCTCCCTCCAACCTTTTCGAGGACGACCCCTACCCCGCCTTCCTTCCCGTACAGATTTATACGCTCTCCAAGTCATTCTACTTTGATCCATTCTCTCTAAATGACCAAACCACTTCAACAACCCCTCCTCAGCCCTCTGACAAATACTTTTAGTAACTCCACACCTCCTCCTAATTTCTACACTCCGAATTTTCTGCATAATATTTACACCACACATTGCCCTTAGACAGGACATCTCCACTGCCTCCAGCCTCCTCATTGTCTCCCAGTCATCTTGCAACGATTGTGTAATGAGTACTGAGGAGCGAACCGCCGTCCTTGTAGTGGCAAGTTTATTATGATGTTGATGTGAAGCACTAAACCCTTATGGGTCACTTAGCTAAAGTAATTTTTGGAGGCTGTGTCCTCCATGTGTTGACAGCGAGATGTACAAGATGAAGAAGTGTTGTATTCACAGCTGTGCTGACTCGACGGTTCACTCCGCAGTACTTCTCTCTGTCTCTTATGCTTGTACATTTCATGGGATCAAGAACCTTTCACCGACATCCAAGTATTCTTTACCTTGAAAGTTTCATTTTAGGAGAGAATTTCTGCAATATCGTGTGTGTGTGTACTCACCTAGTTGTGGTTGCAGGGGTCAAGTCATAGCTCCTGGCTGTGTGTGTGTGTTTTGGCAATCTCCTGTGTGGAGGTTTATCAAAGGTCTTTCTGAAGTTCAAATAAACGGTGTAGTTCTCAATCATTGTTCAGTTTGTTTATCTAGTGACACTCTGGTTGATGCAAAATATGGATACAACATCAAAATTTCAGATATCTTATCATTAACAATGAGGTATTTTGCCATATCCTGTAATATTTGCATGGAGGTGTCTCAGAAAGGTTGGGTGTGTGTACACTCTAGGATATAATGCCCCTGTGTTTGACCCTGTCTCTGTTCATACACTTTGCATTTTATGTCATTGACATCATGCAAACCGTACTGCCAGAGATACTTATAGCCTAGCCTTAGTCTTGCAGTAACATCTTGCAATCTACCGACATGGTTACTTTCTTCATAGATATATTTGATTTCATTATGATGGATAATGGATCCGCTAGTTCCTGTATGTACGGTTCTACTTCAAGCTCGTTTGCTGTTTTTTTTCTGACAATGTTTCGAAATCTTCTGTTTGAAAAGAAAAAAATAATTTCAACTTTCTCTTTATTTAATGTTTGTTTAGCTAATTCCTGCAGGCGTGTGAGAGGGAATCCACAAAAGCTTAACTGTGATCCCTTAATTTGTGTACTATATCTGTGCCTAGCTTCGTACACAATCATGCTACATTCAGTTCTTAGGCTATTTAGAGCAAGTAATGAGGAAAGAGAGTCAGTTACAATTACACTGTTTATGATCGTAGCTTTCACAAGCTTAAGAGCAACAAGTATGGCAAACAGCTCTTGTTTGTATGGTGGAAGTCCAGTTATTTTAATTTCACCTCTTTATTATAGTACCATCAGTCTGGTTTACATTAAAAGCACTTTCCGCTCTTCCATTGTCAGGATTATAGTAGATAGTCTGTGTGATAGTATTCTTTGATCTGAGGTCGAGCGTGTGTTTCAGAGCACTGATTTCAGAAAGTAATCGAACTTGAGGATTGTGCATGATTAGTTTCTTGGGATGATAGGTGGACATAGTCATGTCAAAAGCTATTATCTGCCAGAGTGGCGGGGAATGCTGTTGTTTCCTAATACAGTAAGAATGTTAACATTTTCTGTACTTTATTATAAAAACATTTAAGCCTCAAAAACATAAACGCATCGATATCTTATAATTGTGAGTCGTGTCACACCACTGAGTACTATGGTGGTGTTGATAGTGAGTCGTGTCACAACACTATGTATAGTTTGTTGCTGGTGAGTCGTGTTACAATATGTATAGTTTGTTGCTGGTGAGTCGTCTTACAACACTATGCGTAGTTTGTTGCTGATGAGTCGTGTCACAAGAACAGTGTCTCCGCCAGCGGTAGTGGCAGTATACAGGCCGTGTCGACTTATAAACAGTACGTTTTCCCCTCCTCGTTAATTACCTTGTTTCCTCCTCGGCAATTGGATGAAGAATTCCAATAATCCTGATTGGCAAGGACGGCTGAGGAGGACCCAGCTCGCGCTCTTGTGAAGGGACGGAGTATTTAAATTAATGACTCACTAGCAAGGCCTCTGGCTGCCTCATTTCGACGAGATTCTACGGCTTGTGTGTCATCTGAGGCGGTCTTTAAACCCTTTGTTATTCTGCCTTGAGTGGCAGCTAGCCTTGAGTCATCCACTTGTACCGGGGGCAGGGGAAGGTGACACGCAAAGGTAGCTCTAACGTCAGTCAAATGTGTTCCAAAAGTAACCCAACTGCGACACATAGGCGTCCCAAATGCCACTCAAGGGCATTTTGCAACCCAAATCAAGGTCTTCCAGTGGACAGTAGAGAAGAACATGATTTTCACCAGTGACAAATTAAAGTTCCTCAGACATGATAAAAAGTGAGGAACTCAGGACGGACAGTATAAACAGAAGACAGGACGACCATCATATAGAACAAAAATAACATATGAAGGACCTGGGTGCAATAATATCAGCTGAAATGTCGCTTAGAGAAGACATTAAGTGAAATGTCGTTAAAGTTAGACAAATGATGGGATGGATAATGAGAACTTTCAGAATTAAAGTAATATTGCCACTGATAAAACTATTCAAATCGTGTTTGTTCTCTGGACTGGAGTGGAAATAAATGGTATAAAATACCGACACAATGGAAAAATAAACACATAAGCAGTATAATGTGATCCTTTATTGACAACGTTTCGCCCACGCAGTGGGCTTTATCGAGTCACAGACAGATCTACCTGGAAAATGAGCAACATGGAGATATATATAGAGTACAGTCAGGTGGAGAATGCTGGGTCAGGTGGAGAAAGCTGCATGTGACAGTCTTAAAAGTAGTGTGATAGTTAATAACATTGTGTGACTTGAAGGACCTGCAGTGTACCATTCTTGAGTTCTAGGTGGGATAGCGTTGAAGAAGTTTATTGGCAATAGGTTCAGCTATGTTGTAGAAGCCGTTGTTCTGGTTGAAGTTGTTGGATATACAGATGAGTGATGATTCTAGGATTCTTCGGTATTGCGTGTTGTCTTCTCTGGCGATGAGTCTTGCGTTTCTGTAGTTGATTAAATGGTTGTGTAAATTTCGATGTTGAACACAGGCATTTCTTGAGTCGTCAGATCTGCCTGCGTACTGGTGTTCTGAAATGCGTGTTTGTAGGTCTCTGGATGTTTCGCCAACGTATAATTTGCTGCAGCCATTACAAGGGATTGTGTATACCCCTGCCGTGGATTGAAGCTTTTCCTGTCTGTTACTGGTAATGTCCTTGATGGTGGTGGATGTGGAGGTGGATACTCGGAATGAGGTCTTAGAAAAAATGTTGGAAACTTGTTTGGAAATGGAGTTGGTGGGAAGGACTATGTATCTCTTCTCAGCAGTGTCTTCTCTGGGTGTGTTGAAGATGTTTAATGCCCGTCGTCTGCAGTCTCTAATGAAGTGACGAGGATAGTGAAGTTTGGAAAAAACTTGTTCAATGAGGGAGCATTCTTCAAGAATGGTACACTGCAGGTCCTTCAAGTCACAATGTTATTAACTATCACACTACTTTTAAGACTGTCACATGCAGCTTTCTCCACCTGACCCAGCATTCTCCACCTGACTGTACCCTATATATATCTCCATGTTGCTCATTTTCCAGGTAGATCTGTCTGTGACTCGATAAAGCCCACTGCGTGGGCGAAACGTTGTCAATAAAGGATCACATTATACTGCTTATGTGTTTATTTTTCCACTGGACTGGAGTGTTGAGTGCTGACGGCACCATTCAGGAAAAGAGGATATCGCAGCTGGAACAGATAAATAGATGGGTTATGGCCCGCATGCAGTTAAAGCGGCGAACTACTGGGAACGTCTAAAAGTTCTCTCTCTCTTCAGCTCTGGAGCTGAGGAGAGAGAGAATACATAAAAGATACTTGAGGGTCTGAACCCTTAGTATATTGGAGTGAGATACAGTATACAAGAGGAAGAGTAACTTAAACCCAGTGAAGGGCACGAGTGCCATGGGCACAGTAAGAAAACACTGCATCAACATTCGTAATCCCAGACTATTCAGCATTCTACCAGAAGATATCAGAAAAACTGCTGAAATAAGTATAGACGACCTCAATAGGAAAGTCAAGCAATATCTTCACCATGTGCCAGATCAATCAAGCTGTGATGGATATGTGGGCCAGTGAGCCGCCAGCAGTAACGGTCTGGCCGACCAGGCAAGCACCAGACGAGCCTGATCCATGGCCGGGCTGGAGGAGTAGAAAAACTCTTGAAACAAGTCGCTGAAGTGAGAGTGTTACTAGTTGTCAAAGGCACTTACCGATAGACACTAAGCCTGTCGTGTTGGTTACAAGATGACACACACACACACATTATACAAACATATATATATATATATATATATATATATATATATATATATATATATATATATATATGCAATAATCGCAGGCGGCGATCTTAACTATGCAAGACATGCCATGGGGTGGAAATCTTTAGCTCAGTACTTTCACACTTCTCAGTGCGTCATCAGGAGCACTGAGAAGTGTGAAAGTACTTGAGCTAAAGATTTAAATGTATATATATTATATATATATATATTATATATATATATATATATATATATATATATATATATAAACACTGATCTCTGGCCGACGGAGACTCGAACCTACGAACCTCATGACAAGGTACGCAGTGCTTTACCGACCGTACCACACTGGTCCAATACCTTGGCATCCAGCTTTCGCTAGACGTTATTCCAAGGCAGCCAGCTTTCAGGCAGGTGGCTTACAGCTTTTCATCTCATCCCCTGCATGCATCGACACAACTAGAGATTTTTACAATGCTAGGAATTCGCAAGAGCAGGCGAAATATTCACAAACAGTGTGGTACGGTCGGTAAAGCACTGCGTACCTTGTCATGAGGTTCGTAGGTTCGAGTCTCCGTCGGCCAGAGATCAGTGTTTGTGAATATTTCGCCTGCTCTTGCGAATTCCTAGCATATATATATATATATATATATATATATATTTTATATATATATTTATATATATATATATATATATATATATATATATATATATATATATATATATATATATATATATATATATATATATATATATATATATATGTGTGTGTGAGAGAGAGAGAGAGGCAGAAATAAAATATCTGATGAAAAGAAATAAGGAAAGTAAAAAATTGCAGACTTTTTTTGAGGGGGGGAGGCGACAAGTGTTAGATTACCCTGCAACCCACCCATTGTGTTTCATAATTACAATTATTTATCATGGCGGATTACAACACGTTTTATAAAAAATGGGTCACATGGGGGAGGCATCGTCAAGCACAGTAGGTTGTGAATGTGGGTGTTTTAGGTATTGTAATATAGACGTTTATTGTTTGGTTCCTGGTACACTACCAACACCTCCGGTGCACTACCAACACCCCCGGTGCACTACAAGCACCCCCGGTGCACTACAAACACCCCCGGTGCACTACCAACATCCCCGGTGCACTACCAACACCCTCGGTGCACTACCAACATCCCCGGTGCACTACCAACACCCCCGGATCACTACTAACAACCCCGGTTTACTACCAACACCCCCGGTGCACTGCCAACACCCCCGGTGCACTACCAACATTCCCGGTGCACTACCAACATTCCTGGTGCACTACCAGCATCCCAGGTGCACTACCAGCACCCTAGGTGTACTTCCAACAATCCAGGTGCTCTATCATCACCCCTGATGCACTACCATCACCCCCGATGCACTACCAACATCCCAGGTGCACTACCATCACTCCGGGAACTACCAACATCCCCGGTCCACTACCAACACCCCAGGTGCACTACCAACACCCCAGGTGCACTACCAACAACCAGGTGCACTACCAACACCCTAGGTGCGCTGCCAACACCCCAGGTGCACAACCAACACCCCAGGTGCACAACCAACACCCCAGGTGCACTACGAATACCCCACGTGCAATACCAGCACCCCAGGTGCACTACCAGCATCCCAAGTGCAGTACCAACATCCCAGGTGCTCTACCAGCACCCCACTTGCACTACCAGCATCCTAAGTGCACTACCCACACCCCAGGTGCACTACCAACATCCCAGGTGCACTACCAGCACCCCAAGTGCACTACCAGCACTCCAGGTTCGCTACCAACACCACAGGAACACTACCAACACCTTAAGTGCACTACCAACACCCCAGGTGCACTACCAACACCCCAGGTTTACTACCAACACTCCAGGTTCGCTATAAACATCCTAGGTTCACTACCAATACTCCACGTGCAATAGCAACACCCAAGATGAACTAGCAGCACCCCAGGTGCAATACCAGCACCTCAGGTGCACTACCAGCACCTCAGGTGCACTGCCAACACCCCAAGTGCAATACCAACACCCCAGGTGCACTACCAGCATCTCAAGTGCTCTACCAGCATCTCAAGTGCTCTACCAGCATCTCAAGTGACTACCAGCACCTCAGGTGCACTACCATTACCCCACGTGCACTATCAGCTCCCCAGGTGCATTACTAGCACCCCAGGTTCATTACCAATACCCCAGGTTCATTACCAACACCCCAGGTTCGTTACCAACACCCCAGGTTCATTACCAATACCCCAGGTTCATTACCAACACCCCAGGTTCGTTACCAACAACCCAGGTTCGTTACCAACACCCCAGGTTCGTTACCAACACCCCAGATTCGCTACCAACACCACAGGTTCGCTTACAACACCACAGGAACACTACCAACACCCTAGGTGCACTACCATCACCCCAGAAACACTGTAACAACACAGCAGTACTACCTACACCGCATCAAGACTACCAGGACCCTTGCAACACTACCAAGACTCTTGCAACACTACCAGCAGCCCAGAAACACTACCTAAGTAAACACACGAGGGGCGCTAGCAACTTCCCAGGTACACTACAGCCCAGAAACTCAACAAACACCCCTGAACCTGAAGGATGCTTCCGGGGTGTCAACACCACCTTCTGGATCAAGGCCTGATCAAACAGGCTGTTACTGCTGGCCACGAACCATTGGTTGATCAGGAGCTGATCAACCAACGAGTTTTTAGTATACTTGTAGCGCTCCTGCTTTATTTACACCGGCTGAAAAGTTTTTCTTTCATATGGAGTGATTTCGGTGTGCAGGTTAAGGACCAATCTCTACAGGATTTTACGGGTGTAAATTATGATGTGCCTTTTTCGCCCACGTTGCAAGGAATACAATTGAAGGGACTTCAAACATTCCCCATAGTTTAGATGATCAATTGAGTGTATACGTTCAGTGAAAGTTCTGTGTACGTTTTCTAGTTCAGCAATCTTGCGTGCTGTTAGTACGCAGCAGTATTCCAGGCTGGATAGAATAAATAACTTGAGTATCATCACTGGCTCAGCATCTCTTGTCCTGAAAGTTCTAGTTATCCAGTGCATTTTTCTTGCAGAAGCAATGGCAGCATTGTTGGGATCCTTGAATGTGAGATCTACTGACATCATCACTCTTAAGTCTGATAAATGGAACTTCCGCTCTACTGAAGGATTTGCGTTTGTCCTGTGCTCGTTTCTACTCCATATTTCCTGTACTCTTCCATAGCAGAGCAACTGAAACTTGTCTTCAGCGAATACCATTTTGTTGTTTGAGGTCCACTAGAAGACATGATTTATATCTGTCTGAAGATTTGTTGTGTTTGACGGACGTCACTCGCTGAGCATGTTATGGGGCTTTCATTTATGTCTCGTTTCTGTAACGAATATAAGAGTACCGTGCCTTGAGGAACAGAGTTTTTCACTGGAGCAGTCCCTGACTTCACACACTTTACTACTACTCTCTTGGTTCTATTTGTTAATAAGTTTAATATCCATCTCTCCAGTTTGCCATTTATTCCCTTTGCATTCATTTTATGAGTCATCACACTATGGTTGCTCTTGTCACAGGCTTTTGCAAAATCAGGAAACTCTACATCAGCATTAACTTGTCTTCCAGTGCGTCCAAGACCAGGAGAGACCTGCTCTGAACCCATGGTGCCCTGGATAGTGCAACTGTTGTGATTTCATGTGACTCGCAGTCTTGCTTCTTAGGATGCTTTCAAATATTTTGATAGTGTATGAAGTTAGCACTTGCTTTACTACTCACCTTTCTGAAGTGGGACAATATCAGTGGTTTTTCATGAATGTGGTATAACACACGTGTTCAGGCTCCTTCTCCATAAAATACCGAAGGAGAAGGACCTTGGGGTGATTATTGTAACGAGCATATCACCTGAGACCCACATCAACCAAATAACTGCTGCAGCAAATGCACGTCTGTCAAATCTAAGACTTAGTTATAAGATATCTAGGTAAGGAGTCATTCACGACACTATATGCTGTAAACTTCAGGCCTTTGCGTATGTACTACCAGTATGGAACTCGCATCTAGTCCAGCATGTTAATTTTTTTTAGAAAGTGCAGAGGTATGCGACGAGACTTGTTCCAGAGCTAAGGGGAATGTCCTATGGGGAGAGGTTGATGGAACTCTGCCTGATGACGCTGGAAGACAGAAAAACTTAGGGTAACATGATAACATACAAAATACTAATATGAATTGATAGGGTGAATAATGAGAGATTGTTTGAGAGTTGGAAAACAGGATCACAAGGGCACAGCTTATAGTTGAAAACTCAGATTTGTTACAGGGACGTAAGGAATTATTTCTTCAGCCTTAGATTAGTAAGGAAGTAGAACGACCTGGAGAGTGAAATGGTAGTGGCAGGATTCTTACATAGGTTCGAGAAGAGTACGATAAGGCTATCAAAGCCAGGAGAATGAACCTAGTAGTGACCAGCGAAGAGGCGGGGCCAGGAGCCGAGACTCCGGCTCTGCCACCATATATAAGCGAATGCGCGCACGAGCACACTATGAATCGACCCCTGCAACCAAAATTAGGTGAGTACGTACATACACACACACGCACGCACGCACGCACTCATAAGGAATAACTCGAGGTTATTCCTCAACTTCAGTTTGAGAATTTCTAGGTATCCCCGCAGGGGGGGGGGACCTTTAAGAGGTTGCCCGAGGTTGTTCTTTTTTTTCTTCCTCTTAGTTTTCGATTTTATTTTGCGCATAACTTGAGAATCCCTCACCCAATTAGATTCAAATTTGTAATATTTGTATATGATAACGTGGATCAAATTCTAGGAGCAATTAACACGTTCACGTGTTCTGTGACCAGAGTAATTGAACTCATTCCCGGCATGACGTGCCCTATACCTGGTGGAGTATATTTGGAGGGAGTTCCGGGAGTTCCGGAGCCCAGTCTGTGACCAGAGTAATTGAACCCATTTCCAGCATCCTGGAATGGCTCAGATAACTACCAAAATCCTCAGTGGCAGAGCTTAGTATTCATAAAAGGTTCCAAAAAAATATGATGACGGTAGAGAGCAAAATTGAAGTGTGTAGATGTAGATTTAAAGATTTTATTTTTTTCAGTTTGCCTTTTTTTCCAATTTGCCTTTTTTATGCTAATTTTATCAAAATAGTTTTTTGAAAAATAAAATATTTTTTCTTTCATAACTAGAGAATTTTAAATGGAATATAAATGTAAAAAGAAAACTGGAAAGAAAATAAAAATCCGCGGATTTATGGCGTTTTTAAGTTTAACTAGGGGAAAAATTTCCTATTTTTTCAGAACATTTTTTAGCAACATTTTCGTTGGCTCTATCACGAATTTTCAATTTATTACTCGAGAACACTTTATTCTATCAGCTTCAAGATTTCAATGCTTGTTTAATGTATTGTGCGCAAGATTCATGGGACTGCTTCCATGCATGGGTGTCCAGTGCTCAGCTTCATAGGACATTTCCCTTTTTCTCTTTCCGTGTGATTACTGGTGAAAGGCTCCTCTTGATAGGCCATTTTGCCACTTTTAACCTCGAAATAGTATATTGTTATTTTACCTTATAGCATTATTTTCCCTCCTTGATGCTGGTGAGGGGCTTTTGATCTAAGGAGCTGCTCGTGGCTTCCTTGATAAGTGTTCTCTGGTCACATACTATAGGTCCGGGATAAATACCCGGCACGGGTGAAACGTTGGACATGTTTCTTTACATCTGTTCATGTTTACCTAGCAGTAAGTAGGTACCTGGGTTTTAGCCGATTGTTGTGGGTCGCATCCTGGGGTACAAGTTTAACGTATGTTGCCCGAAATGTTTTGCATATCTTCAATATCTTGGATGAGTCTTTGGCCAAGTTTGTCTGGTACATGTCTGGTCAACCAGGCTGTTGATGCTGGTGGCCCGCTGCCCCACATATCCATCACAGCCTGGTTGATCTGGCACCCAGTGAAGATACCTGTCCAGTTTCCTCGTGAAGACTTCTACACTTGTTCCAGCAGTGTTTCTGATATCTTCTGGTAAGATGTTGAATAGTCTGGGACCCCGGATGTTGATACAGTGCTCCCTTATTGTGCCCACTGCACCCCTGCTTTTCACTGGGTTCATTTTTCACTTCCATATCTCTCACTCCAGCATAACCAGAGGCATTCTCTACAGTATGCCGGTGACGTCAGCCAGGTCTGTAAAAGTTGTATCGTGTACTTGCAGAAATAAATATTATTATCTTTCCCTTGTTTGAATTGAAGTTAAATGCCTCCCCTTCTTCAGGCGCTGTATGACCCTTAAGGGTTTAGAGCTTTTGATTAAAATATATCAGTTCTGGACGGCATCAAACTTAATAGCTAATGCATCACATGAAATAGATGGAACGTTTTATAGGATAAAGCTGCGTAGGCATAAATTTTGTTGGATTTTGTGCAGGAACTGTAAAATGTATCGTGTGGTCAACTTTTAGTACTGATGTGTTTTCCTCAAGTGAAACACTCTGTTAATGTTAGGTTGTGTAAGTTATCATGTGCCAGTCTTGTTAATCAGACAGGGTTTTGTGAAGTAATTAGAAAATGTCTCTTTTGATTAGTAATAATTCAGTGTTTGACTTGATTTGTTTATCCTAAATTAAATAATTTTAACTTTTTGTTGTGTGTTTATAATATATGTGTAACCTCAAGACTATTCTCAAACATTTGTATGTTATGTACACCAGAGGCTTAAATAAAACTTCTCTTAAAAGCTGGTCAATCTTAGAGGAAAGTTTGGATTAATTTTAGCCTGCGTAGGTTCCTGTCCGCTTTCTTTTTGGACGTATTTGGAAAATTGCCGCATTTGATTGACATCAAGTTTTCCAGATTCTTATAACCTGATAATGCAACTTCTGAGCGGATTCAAACTTAATGTGCTTGTATTTTTTTTGAATATTGTTCGCATTGTACGATTTAATTAGATTTGGACCGTATATGTCCTAATTTACAATTTTAATGAAATTTGGATATCAAATTCCATATGATGATTTATGAATGACTCTTCTTATTACCTTCAAATCTTCACTAATATTTAACTGCAGTATCAACTTATGCCACACTCTGCACTGTTCCAGTCACGTTCATTGAGGCAGAAGCGGTAAATTAGACACATATGCAACACTTGGGTATCTTTATTGAGGAAACGTTTCGCCACACAGTGGCTTCATCAGTCCATACAAAGGAGAATCGTGAAGAACAGGAGGAGTGTGAGGTTGTCAGGCCCTCAATCTTGAGACGATGTTGTCAGTCCATCAATCTTGAATATAATAACAGCATATGAGCAGAGGGAGCTTATATACTGTAGACAGAGGCAGAAGCGACTGAGATTATATAGTACGGGGGTACCTTCCTGGGATCACACATAGTACGGGGATACCTTCCTGGGATCACACATAGTACGGGGATACCTTCCTGGGATCACACATAGTACGGGGATACCTTCCTGGGATCACACATAGTACGGGGATACCTTCCTGGGATCACACATAGTACGGGGATACCTTCCTGGGATCACACATAGTACGGGGATACCTTCCTGGGATCACACATAGTACGGGATACCTTCCTGGGATCACACATAGTACGGGCATACCTTCCTGGGATCACACATAGTACGGGGATACCTTCCTGGGATCACACATAGTACGGGGATACCTTCCTGCGATCACACATAGTACGGGGATACCTTCCTGGAATCACACATAGTACGGGGATACCTTCCTGGGATCACACATAGTACGGGATACCTTCCTGGGATCACACATAGTACGGGATACCTTCCTGGGATCACACATAGTAGGGATACCTTCCTGGGATCACACATAGTACGGGGATACCTTCCTGGGATCACACATAGTACGGGGATACCTTCCTGGGGTCACACATAGTACGGGGATACCTTCCTGGGATCACACATAGTACGGGGATACCTTCCTGGGATCACACATAGTACGGGGATACCTTCCTGGGATCACACATAGTACGGGGATACCTTCCTGGGATCACACATAGTACGTGGATACCTTCCTGGTATCACACAGCGACCGAAATACGTCTAGTAAATTTTAGGTATTAATGCATTTAGGTATATTTTTATTTTAAATTTCAGGTATTAATGCATGTTGTTTTCTATTTTTTCAGTGTTTTTCATCATTGTTTAAAATAACCTTAAACTATGTAATGAAAATGTGTCAGTTAATTCAGTTTAATAATGGAGAGAAATTACTCTAATTCTGAAGTGTCATTTTAGATTTTGAATATCCAGTTACTACATTAAAGTATATTTTATCAGTTTTCAAAAAAAATATATCTTTAAATTAACAGTTTCAGGCTTAATGTAACTGGAAATTATTCAAACTGTTCCATTCGTAATTGATTTCTGATTACTTTTTTCATCAGATTTTTTTTTTTTAATTTGTAGGCCCCAGGGGAAAGGGGGCGGTGCTTGTAATTAGTAATGAGTAATGACATTGTCGTCTCAGAGAAATTAAGTTATTTAATATTTAACCTTCCTGTGTTACTTAATAACCATTCTGCAATAAGTATTCCCTTATATGTGGATGGGTGTGAGTTGGACCTGACTAGCTTGTGCTACTAGGTAAGATGCCGTGCTCCTCCCTTAAGTGAATGTGACTGACCTGACTAAGTTAAGGAATTGGCTTAAGCCGGTGGGAGAAATGAACTTGCCTCGCATGGACCAGTAGGCCTGCTGCAGTGTTCCTTCTTTTTTTTATGTTATGTTTTTATATACTGAAGTATGTAAGAAGGGTCTCAGTAGTGACCCAAAATTGGGTATCGGTATCGACAAAAATTTTGGTATCGGATCATGCCAATAATATATATATATATATATAATATATATATATATATATATATATATATAATATATATATATATATATATATATATATATATATATATATATATATATATATATATATATATATATATATATATATATATATATATATATATATATATATATATATATATATATATATATATATATATATATATATATATATATATATATATATATATGCAAAAGATCACCGTAAACAGGAATATAATAGAATCATGTTTCATTAAAAGCAGTTTTGAAAATAATATGAATATTTCTTTTGGTTTATATAAATTGGATTCATTTATAATTAATAAAATTTGGGAAGAATTTAATGATAAATTAGACTAATCTTAATTCTTGGGAAGTTTCAGGTCCTTTCTTATGTTCCTCTTCACAGAGTCGTGAGATGTTACGCTACTGTGAGGTGTTGTCTTTGTTAGTGTGATGTGACTGTGAGGTGTATTCTGCCTCTTTATAAGCCTTTCTCACGTTTCCTTTTATAGTTCCTTGATAATGTGAGCAGTCACGAAAGCGCTTGGAATTCTTCTATTTTTTCATAGTGGTTGTCTTGCATATATATATATATATATATATATATATATATATATATATATATATATATATATATATATATATATATATATATATGTGTGTGTGTGTGTATATGTATATATGAGACAGCCTGGTGTTAGGATATTCTCAATGTATTCCACTCTCCTCATTTCACTTGGGTTCTTGCCATTTTCTTTGAGCACGATTTAACGAGGGTCAGTAGGCTAAAGAACATTTTGTTTTATAAATAGTGGTTAAAGTAAGCTCTCCTTCATGCATACACTGACATGCATGTCTCTACGTACGTGTATACACTGACATGCATGTCTCTAGGTGTATACATGCGCATATTCACTAGGTGTATACACAGACATGCATGTCTCTAGGTGTATACACTGACATGCATGTCTCTAGGTGTATACACTGACATGCATGTCTCTACGTAGGTGTATACACTGACATGTATGTCTCTAGGTGTATACACTGACATGCATGTCTCTACGTAGGTGTGTATACACTGACATGTATGTCTCTAGGTGTATATACTGACATGCATGTCTCTAGGTGTATACACTGACATGCATGTCTCTAGGTGTATACCTGACATGCATGTCTCTAGGTGTATACCTGACATGCATGTCTAGGTGTATACACTGCATGTATGTCTCTAGGTGTATACATTTACATGCATGTCTCTAGGTGTACATGACAGCATCTCTAGGTGTATACACTGACATGCATCTCTAGGATCCCTGCTTCCTAGGTGTATACACTGACATACATGTTCTAGGTGTATACCTACATGCATGTCTCTAGGTGTATACACTGACATGCATGTCTCTGGTGTATACACTGACATGCATGTCCTAGGTGTATACACTGACATGCATGTCTCTAGGTGTATACACTGACATGCATGTCTCTAGGTGTATACACTGACATGCATGTCTCTAGGTGTAAAAGCGCATGTCCTAGGTGTATACAAGCTGTATGTCCTAGTGTATACACTGACATGTATGTCTCTAGGTGTATACATGACATGATTTCTAGTGATCACTGTGCATATCTGAGGTGTATACACTGACATGCTATACACTAGGTGTCATGACATGTGTCTCTAGGTGTATACACTGACATGTATGTCTCTAGGTGTATACAATGACATGCATGTCTCTAGGTGTATACACTGACATGCATATCTTTGCGTAGGTGTATACACTGACATGTCAGGTGTATACACTGACATGTATGTCGGTGTACAATGACACATGCAGGTGTATACACTGACATGCATGTCTCTAGGTGTATACACTGACATGTATGTCTCTAGGTGTATACACTGACATGCATGTCTACGTAGGTGACATGCCAGTGCGCATGCTGCATTCCTCTTTTTAAAGGTGTATGTACTGACTGATGTCTAGGTGTACACCATGGGGTGTTACCTACGCATTGTGTATACACTGACATGCATGTCTCTAGATGTATACACTGACATGCATGTCTCTAGGTGTATACACTGACATGCATGTCTCTAGGTGTATACACTGACATGCATGTCTCTAGGTGTATACACTGACATGCATGTCTCTAGGGTAATGATCATGCTCTAGTGTACACTGAATATGTCTCTAGGTGTATACACTGACATGATGTCTACTAGGTGTATACTAATGATTCTTATATGATAATGACATGCATTCTACTAGGTGTATACACTGACATGCATTCTCTACGTAGGTGTATACATTGACATGATGTATACTACCTAGGATATACACTGACATGATGTCTCTAGGTTAGTATACCATTTTCCTAGGACATGTATTTACACTAGGTGTTTATATTTTTTACACTTCAAATGTCACCGTCATAAACGGTCGTGTGTGTTCATGTCAGTGGAGATGGGGGTATGTTTAGGTGTATACTATCTATTGATCATAATTGTGTTGCAGGGTGGATATCATCACTGACATGCATGTCTCTAGGTGTATACATGACATGCATGTCTCTACGTGATACACTGACATGCATGTCTCTACGTTGGTGTATACACTGACATGATGTCTCTACGGTATACACTGACATGCATGTCTCTACGTAGGTGTATACACTGGCATGTATGTCTTCTAGGGTATACACTGGCATGCATGTCTCTACGTAGGTGTATACACTGACATGATGTCTCTAGGTGTATACACTGATACATGCATGCTCTAGGTGTATACACTGACATGCATGTCTCTAGGTGTATCACTGACATGCATGTCTCTAGGTGTATCACTGACATGCATGTCTCTAGGTGTATACACTGACATGCATGTCTCTACGTTATACATGACATGCATGTCTTTAGTAGTGTATACACTGACATGCATGTCTCTAGTAGGTATACACTGATATGCATGTCTCTAGGTGTTACACTGACATGCATGTCTCTAGGTGTATACACTGACATGCATGTCTCTACGTGTATACACTGACATGCATGTCTCTACGTAGGTGTATACACTGACATGCATGTCTCTACGTAGGTGTATACACTGACATGCATGTCTCTAGGTGTATACACTGACATGCATGTCTCTACGTGTATACACTGACATGCATGTATCTACGTGTATACACTGACATGCATGTCTCTACGTAGGTGTATACACTGACATGTATGTCTCTAGGTGTATACACTGACATGCATGTCTCTAGGTGTATACACTGACATGCATGTCTCTAGGTGTATACACTGACATGCATGTCTCTAGGTGTAGCATGACATGCATGTCTCTAGGTGATACACTGACATGCATGTCTCTAGTGTATACACTGACATGCATGTTTTCTACGTGTATACACTGACATGCATGTCTCTACGTAGGTTATACACTGATATGCATGTCTCTACTAGGTGTTACACTGACATGCATGTCTCTAGGTGTATACACTGACATGCATGTCTCTACGTAGGTGTATACACTGACATGCATGTCTCTACGTAGGTGTATACACTGACATGCATGTCTCTACGTAGGTGTATACACTGACATGCATGTCTCTAGGTGTATACACTGACATGCATGTCTCTAGGTGTATACACTGACATGCATGTCTCTACGTGTATACACTGACATGCATGTCTCTACGTAGGTGTATACACTGACATGTATGTCTCTAGGTGTATACACTGACATGCATGTCTCTAGGTGTATACTCTGACATGCATGTCTCTAGGTGTATACACTGACATGCATGTCTCTAGGTGTATACACTGACATGCATGTCTCTAGTGTATACACTGATATGATGTCTCTGGGTATACACTGACATGCATGTCTCTAGGTGTATACACTGACATGCATGTCTCTAGGTGTATACACTGACATGCATGTCTCTAGGTGTATACACTGACATGCATGTCTCTAGGTGTATACACTGACATGCATGTCTCTAGGTGTATACACTGACATGCATGTCTCTAGGTGTATACACTGACATGCATGTCTCTAGGTGTATACACTGACATGCATGTCTCTAGGTGTATACACTGACATGCATGTCTCTAGGTGTATACACTGACATGCATGTCTCTAGGTGTATACACTGACATGCATGTCTCTAGGTGTATACACTGACATGCATGTCTCTAGGTGTATACACTGACATGTATGTGATACACAGGTGCAGTAAGGTCACAGTAAACAGGTGGTATCACAATATACAAAACAACAACTGTGAAAAAATAGTAAATTTTCAAGCGCTTTTGTGATTTCTCACATTATCAAGGACCTGTAAAATAATAGAACGGAAGGAGGCTTTGAGGTAATATTACAGGCTAATAATTATAAGCCTTCTGCTGTAATATCATTTTCACAGGTCCCGGAAGGTAACTTGTTTTTTCACAGTGGTTTCTTTGCATACCTGTGTGTGTATATAATCTTGTCTTCCTTTCTGTATGACTTTTATTAACACACAAAATCTGCAGGTCTTGTAATAAAAGAAAATGTTTTGGGTCATTCCTTGTAGTGGGTGATACCGCTCCTTATTGGTCTGTGTTCGGTGTTTCAGCCTATACTGTGTTCTTATTGGCCGAGGCGACGACGTCTTCAAGTAGCAGCTAACTAACTAACAGCATTCATAATTTGTGGGAGTCAGATGTGGCAGTTGTGTACACAGTGTGGCAGTTGTGTACACAGTGTGACAGTGGGAGGAGCACAAGACCTCACCGGCTGTGTTATATACTTTGTGTCGTGTAGTTATAAATGATCTATTACTTGTGCGTCTTAAAGTGATGAAGCCAAATTCTGTGGAAGTGGAAATGATGTTATTCGGCGCTGAGATCATAACAACATTGACAACAGGTAGATACACAAACTTAGGAACTTTAAAATTAATAATTTAAAGTTTGTTTTATCTTACGTGTCTTTGAAATTGGGAATGCCACTGTATTTTTTTTTTCCTTTTAAAAGTTATTACGCCTAGCACTTTGGGTATATTTAATCTTAGTATATTAAAGTTAGTATTTCCAGGTAATATGAAAGATTTAGAATGGTGTTTAGTGCCTGGTTAACAGAACAATTGATAATTTTATGCTTGAAGATCCTTATCCCAGTTCACCTTTTCTTGGCAGAGTTAATAGTTTAGCTTGGCGTACACTGGGTGAGGGGGGGGGGTAGGAGGGCTATGTGGAGTAACAGTGAGAGGGAAGGTCGTTGATGATAGTGAACGTTCTCCTTGCTTCAAGGAACTGAAGCTAACCTTTCATTCAAGATCACACTCGATGATCCTTCTTGTCTTCCCCCCCCCAGGCATTACAGTGATTGTTGGGGTGTAACACTTCCTCGTGAGTGTAATAATGTACTGGAGGTAAACGTGCGCAAGTGTGCACGTATGTACACACGAAGGTAGGCAGGCACACACACACACACACACACACACTGGCTGTGGTGGACGGCATAGTGAGAACTTGGAGAAAGGTAGATACCGTCTCACTAAAGTTCTGGTCACTCTTGTTCTAGACACAGTACTCGCTACAGTGATCTTCATTCTCTTGTCTGACATAGAAACATAAGTCGTTGAATGAGAGAGAGAGAAGTGGACACCTACAACGATGCTTCGTCCGCTCAGACGTTATCGAGTCTGAAAGATTATTGCAGCAGTTTAATAATGTTTCCAGCTGCTCCAATTTGTCTCTATCATCCACAACTCATCAGTTTTTTTCATACCATTGTTGTCATAAACTATATCACGTTTTTGCAGACGATACTAGAGTATGTACTAGAGGGGTACACTGGACACGGCAAATTTATCTAAGGTGATATATTCCGAGCGAGTCTTCCAGTGGGCCACACAACAATAGGATGTTCAATAAGGGCAAATTTCAGTTAGGCCGCTATGGAAAAAAATGAAGAATTAAATATTAGAACGAGTATAAAGCCATCCATTACAGGAATGTAATATCTGGTGGTTTTAGGTGTGATAATGTCAAGACACATTATATTGAACTATCCAAACATCAAGGAAAATGATCGGCTGGATAACTGCAACACTGAATATTACTGCACTCTAATATTCCAAACTTTATTATTTGTTAATTGTATCATTTTTATTGTGTGTTGCTTCAAAAGGACTGCATAAATTGAGTCACACACCATATAAATTCAGTCAAGCAACTAAATTATTTGGTACAACTGAAATCCCCTGAACTGTCCTTCTTATATCGTTGGCCAGAAAAATCAAACATTTACACCTTGAAATTTCTAGAGAATTTGCTTAGTTCCAAATCTGCACGCAGGGATGCAATGAGTACAGTAAGTGTAATGGGACCAAGGCTTTTCAACACACTCCCTTCATTCATAAGGGAAATAACCATCAAACCCGTAGCCGTTTTCGGTCCTGAGCAGTCTGGCTCTGGTACATATGAAGCTGAGACCAGTAGACTGATTATTCAGGCCATCAACCTGGAGGCCTGGTCTGGGACCGATAACTCCCGGGATAGACTGCAGCTAACGTAGCGATAAATACCCAGCAACACTACCAACACCACAGGAACACTAACGACACGCTCGGTGTCGTGGGGAGGGTATATATTTCGGAGAGAACACTTGTGTACAATCACCTTTTGTGTAGTGTGTGTTATGAGTTGTGTTTTATGAGGCGTGTTTTATGAGGTGCGTTTTTCGTTATATTGAATTTATATGATAATGTAATTTTCTCTTCATGGTGGTCACCTCAATTGCCTCAAGCTTTATGGTCAAAATTCTATTGTAATGGGCAAGTTTATCGCTGTTAATAAGTTCTGTACCCCATTAATATTTTATCTTTGTATAATAGATTGGTTTCTGGAGAAAGTCTTCACGAGGAAAATTCTAATATATATATATATATATATATATATATATATATATATATATATATACACACATACATACACACCTACTCAAACAGGTACATGTAAGGACATACACACACAAAGTGCTCTATGTAGAGAAGAAAAATAATTATAAAGAAGGGGAATAGAGAGAATAGAAGGAAAATGGGGAGAATAGACGAGGAATGGGGAGATAGGAGGGGGAAATAGCAACGTTGTTAAAGCAATACATGCTAAGAAAATTGAAATAACACGAAAAACGTTTGAAATTTTAGTGATAAAAATCGAAAGTAAAGGTAAGACACTCATAACAGTTAAGGTGTATTAAGGTAGTCGATAAATTTTAAGAAATTACTAATATAACACTTCATAGCTTACTGTATAATTCTTTCTGTTATCTTGTTCTATAATAGTCGCACTGGAAAACTGACCCAGAAAAGTTGTTATGACTGGTGGACACCGAGAGAAGACTGTGTGGCAAGGAGTGACCAACCACTCTTGCACACAGGTGTGTAAAGTGTGTGTATCGTGGAGCCGCTGAGTGACCACTGTTGACTGGAATGAAAGTGTGGTCAGCTCTCACCATCCTCTCTCTGTCGTAGCACAATGACTCGGAACAACTGCCATAATGTTTTAAGTCAACGCAAAGCCCATGCGATTTATATGTATGCACAACATATAATGCTACATGTAGGGTTTAACGTATCACTAGGTTAATACACACTAGGTTAAGAAAGTGATTTAGCGCGTGATACAGTAATTAATGGTATTTACAACAAGAACAATTGATACTGCATCTCATTAAGTTCGGTTGTTGACCTGTGAAATACTCCAGTTTTTCCACTGACGTGTCATCAAGTATGAGCTACGAGATCGCTTGATTTTGGTAAACAAACATGTCTACCAACTGTATTTGCAATCTTTCCTATGGCAACGATCTCTGGCCTAATTTTCGTACCGCATATTTTACCAGAAAGCGTCAAAAGAGTTAGTAAATAATAGTAATCATAATGAAAACAGCACATCACGATTTACTTTAATCCTTGGTAGGCGAGCGTTGCAAGAAGTCGTATTCGACTCTCAGCTCTCTAAAGCATAAGCATATGTTCAAGTTCCGCTGCTTCGTGACTTCCTTCTACCGTTACCCATGTAGCACCCGTGTCCGTAAAGGCATTTTCCTTCCAGTCTATCCTTTGAAGAATGTCGCTCACGAAATAGAAACAAGAATAGACTTGATTTGTGTTGAATATAGCTAAGACTTCTTCTCCTTTGTGGTACAATCTGGGCTCCCGTCATGTGTTGCAACTGTACGCTAGACGCTTTTCTCTCCATTGTCTCAAAGTTCTTTATAGAAAATCCATTGTAGACGTCGAACACAATAAGTGTGCTATCGCCTGTCAACTTTTTTTTTAACAACTACACGAAAACATTGGTTAATCTAACGTAATTTAAAATAACGAAATTTAAATCAACGAAAGGTAACGCGTGCAGAAATGGCCGTTCTGTTTGGAGGACAAGTTGTTTGTTAGATGGATGAAATCCAAAGGGTAAAAAAAACTAGTCAAGAAAAAGGATAAAAACCTAAATGCTTTTTTCTCATACGTAAATTTAATTGAAAATACAATTATCAGGAATCGCCTCTTACCTAAAGAAAACACTTACACTTAAGACCATAAAAATTTAACAAATATTATAAGAAAAGTATAAATTCATTTTTAACAGTCTGGTCAGCATGAGCGTACGAGACCGACAGCTTTTTCCACGAACATAGTTCATTTTGTAGACCTTGATCTTTGATGTACCATTGACGGGTTTCGAGAGTTTTCCCTACTCCTTCAGCCCGGGCATGTCTTACGCTTTTCTGATCAACCAGGCTTTTGCTGCTAGTGGCCCGTTGACCCACATATCTATCACAGTCATCAACGAAATTTTCTAATACGATGAGGAAAACAAATGATGTAAAACGGTGAGAAGTTGCAACTATTTAGTTATGGAGAGGAGGAGGAACTCTAAGCGAGCACAGGAAGGTGATCCCTTAGCACGAAGGAACAGTAGAAAGGCCAAAGAATAACTGAGTCAGAGAACATATTCTTTAAAGAAAGCAACAAGGCAAATGCATCGAAGTTCATGAAAATGATAGGTTAGATGGTGAGAACTGTCAAAACTAGAGAAGCTGTGCCAGTGATGGCACTTTGTAAATCACTCGTGCACTAACGTCAAAGACATTGTTGAGATCACAACTCCTCCCAAGACAATAGTGGGATCTAATTTTGCAATGTACAGAGGTCGTTTACTGATTACATAGACTAAATAAAACATTTAAAATATTGGGAGCGCCCCAGAACAATTAAAATGTTATCTCGGCAGCTAAAAAGAAAATACTTGAGGGTCAGAGCCCGTACTGTAGACTGCCATTACGACTTAAGTGAAAGATGCTGGAGGAAGTTTAGAATAAACCCAGTGAAAAATAGAGGTCCTATAAATATAGAACACTGTGATAACATCCATGAGGGTAAACTCTCTAACCTCCTACCAGTAAATATAAGAAATATTGTCAGAACAAAGGTAGAAGTAAGATGAAACTTGGCAAGAGCAACATCCTGATTGATCAGGAGGTTGAAAAAAAGAGACTGGTGACCGTCCATTCTTCCGGAATATATGAACGAAGAAATCTCTGACGAGTCTGGGGATTGCCACAGGTACATGCATTCTAGTCTTTCAGTTCAGGTATTTAGTGTGACTGTTAATATAGTTATACTGAGGCGGGGTGAGGAGGGAAGGCTAGAGAAGAACACCATTGTTTACTCCATCCAATCATATATTTTTTCTCGCACAAAGAGACAAGGAGAAGAGAACGCAGACTCGATCGTATGAATCTTAAACGAGAGAGAACAAGCGGGAGGGAGAGAGATAGGGAGAGAGCAAGAGAGGGAGAGAGAGAAAGAGAGAGGAGGAGGAGGGAGTAAGGATGGGGAGAGGAGAGAGGAAGAATGAGGAACGGAGGAATAGGAGACAGAAATAATTTTTGAGCAGAATACGATGTGGAAGGCGCTGCCTGGTCTGGAGCCAGACCTAGGCGACCATGCCCAGACTGCAGGGAGCCCCATATATAGAATTTAGGCGGAATTTCCCTCTGAGTCATCAAATTGTCATAAATCTTTCCCTCCTCCCCGCCCACCGCTATTCTTCCCAAGGTTCCTTGCAAGAATTTCTCCGCTGGTGGCATCTCTATGCTCGTAACTAAACACTGGATCTGGTTCTATCCCAATAGTTCATGCCTAGATGCTTTTAAGCTTTTTTGTATGTGTTTTTTCCTGTTTTATTTCGTTTTCCTCTGTTTATTGTTCATGTTGGGTTGGCGTTAGCGTTTATTGGACTTTCTTGTGGGTTCGTCAGGTCGTGTGACCTGGAGGGTGGTAATTTAATAAGGGGAAACTTGTGTTAAGTGGCGCTTGGCGACTTGAGTCAGTGAGGGTGAAAATGGTGGTGGAGGAGGAGAGTAGTACTGTGGGAGATGGTGGTGTTGGTAGTAGAGGGTAGTAGTAGTGGTGATAATGGTGGCAGTAAAAGAGACTTAGGAATCTGTTAGTAATTTCTCCATGTATTTAGGTAAAGTGTGTTTTAAGCCTTGAATACTCTATAGTTGATGGATTATAACTTTCATGTACTTATTGTCCCTGCTTCTTTGGGGTAATTTTACACTGTATGGAGGAATTAGTCCCAAATCTGCACACCGATGTCACTCCTTATGAAAGAAAGATGCTCAGTAAATAGTACATAATACCTTCAGTGAAAAGCAGTGTAAAGGGACCATGATTTTTGAGCACCCTCCTTTCATACATAGAAGAAAATACGAACAGACTCTTAACTATCTTCTAGAGGAAACTTGATAATTTCCTCAAGTTATTTCCTGATCAGCCAGGCTGTGATGCTTACGTTGATTAGGCCATCAACCATGCCGCTAGGGCAGTGACCCCCAGAATCGTCTGCAGGTGATGTACGCCTCGGTTTTCGTACATTTCGTGTCCAGTGTGCCGATTAGGAACCAATTCTTCAGTATTTTCTAAGAGTAAATTATAATTCATCTTTCTAGACAACATCTCAGGGAGCGCATTAAAAAAAAAAAAGCATTCTCATTATTATAAATGATTGATTAGATGAAAACAGTGACGTTTATTTGCATATCCAGATCTGTAGTTTGACCTGACATAAATGGGGCTGTATTTTAATCTATGAAATACAGGCGTTTTAAAGATTGTCGTTAAGTTTTTGTAATCCAGTTTATCATTTTCTTGTGTTATGCTCCTTGAGTATAAGATCTTCCGGTATTTCTTACATTTCTCTTCCACTGTTTATTGTTTTTCGCATTTCGTAAATTTATTTCATTTTCTTTCGTAACCGAGGAAGAAGAAATAGTCCTCATTTTAACATACTGTAATGTTGTTATCTGCGGAATATTGGAAGACCAACTTACGTCAGATGCGAAGTTTGTCTCTCCTTAAAGTTTTAATATCGTCTCTGAGGGTAAATACAAAGCTAAGATTCTTTTTTTTTCTATAAAATACATGAAAATCAGAAAAGTGGTATTGAGTACCATGTCTTGAAGCACACACTTTTTATTGCTTCAGTCTCTGATTTTACTTTCTTTATAGTTAGGTGCCAGATCAATCAGGATGTGATGGATATGTGGGGCTACGGGCCACCAACAGCAACTGCCTTGTTGACCAGACAAGCACCAGACGAGCCTGGCCCATGGCCGGGCTCCGGGAGTAGGAAAAACTTTGGGAACTCATCAAAGGTATATCAAAAGTATATTTTTGAATGCTATAAAAAGTAGAAGTTCGGTCTGTCCACTTTTCCATTTATTCCCTTTTCACATATTTTGTATAACATTACACCAGAGTCATACTTGTCTTTTATTGTCTCCAGACACACACTTCCTGTCTCAGCCGCTTATGTTGTCCTGGGTTGCGTCCACACCAGGGCCTTCCCGTCTCAGTTTATGTTGTCCAGGATTGTGTCAGTATACTTCCAGGCAGAGCCATCCTGTCACTTTGTTGTATAGAGCTGTGTAAATGTACGTCCAGTCAGGGCTTTCCTGCCTTAATTGATGTTGTCGAGCCTGACCCATGGCTGGGCTCCGGGAGTAGCAAGACTCTCGGAACTCATCAAAAGTAAGATATATCGAAGGCTTTACGAATGTGATGAAACAATAAGTTATCCTCTTAGCACTCACTGATTGATAATCTGTCGCTATATACGATACTTGCGATTGTTTTGCGTCCACCTTGGTGTAGCGGGGCTTTATCAGAGTTCGGGAGGTCTCCTGTGTCTAGGTTCCGTCTCCATAGGATATTTAAAGACCTGTGGTGATGTTTGCAGTTTTCGATGAACATTGAATTACATCATGGTTTTTATTTGTTTTGTCAGCCTTTAGTTTTTTTTTTTAACTGGTCACTGAAGACAGAAGTACTGTGATTACCTGCAGTCCCTTCTGGTAGTCACGGCCCCTGTGTCCCATTCCCAGGCCAGGTTTCCTGGTTGCTGGCCAGACTGTTGATGCTGGCCACCCGCAGTCCGACGTATAAGGCACTGACTTAAGGAACTCATGAAGCTCCCTCTTAAAATAGCTAGGGGTTTGTTAGAAATTGTTCTTCTGCATAAAGGGAGGGTGTTGAAGAGTCTTGGTTCCTTTACACTTAGTGAATTACCTCGTTTCTCTCTCATACTTTCATTATTGGCTCGATGTTTTATATTTCTTTAACCATTATTTATTTGAGTCATGAAACCTTTGAGATGTTCTGTGATTCTTTATCTGTACCTGTTAAGGAAGAATCTTAAAATGCGTGATCATCCAGGTTGTGATGGCTACATATTCATGCAGGCTGTTAAGAGCAACAGCTAAATTGACAAGGCAGCAAGGAAGCCTGGCTTCAGGCCAGGCTGCGAGGGTAAAACAACTCGAAACCAGTCAATGAGAAGCCTAATATAAGGTGTCTTAGGCTGTTAGCACTCCCGAAACTACGATCCTCCTGTATAAATTACATACAAAATTTCCTGCGAAATTTACCCAGTGGAGCCGACTGGGGTTAGCGAGGCTCGGCTTCAAGTGTAAATGCTCTCGTTCAGGAGACACAGGACGGGAATATCTAATGTTTAACACAATGGAACACAAATGCAGAAGTTTATGCGTGTTGCAAGCACGTAACACAAACACTGGCTACAGCTATGTCAAAATATTAAGCAGTGTTCCCAGTGTGAGCGCCCCCGCGGCCCGGTCCCGTTAAAGTCCGAACTCTCGAAATTATTTACTTGTATCTTACAATATCATTGTAACTCGAAACCAGTCACAGGTATGTCAAAATATTATTCTAGCTCCCGAAACCAGTCACAGGTACGTCAAAAAGATTCATCCTTTATCGGAGCTGCGTTTTTTCTCATCTGGCAAAGAAGAATCTGCGTGTTGGATTTCTTTGTTCAGTTTTTTTGTTCCCCTCTTCGTTTCCCGTGTTGTCTTTCCGTCACACTGACTACCACTGACGTAACATTTCCAACATAAAAGCTAAAAAAAGAGAACTTTGCTAATATTATTTAATGTGACGGTCCCGCTCAGCACTCAGTAATGGAGTGTTTGTGGGAGTGGGGTGGGATGACGCTCTTCCCCAACCCGCGCCCACGTTGTGGGAGAGGGGGAGAGACAAAGAGGGGAGAGGAGGGTGAGAGTGGTGGTGAGGGGGTTTGAGGAAAGAGAGAGGAAGGGTTTGGGAGGGGAAGGAAGAGAGAGAGGCAGAGGAAAAAGGAAGTGAGTGGTGACGCCTTGGTTGGCGCCAGAGAGGGGATGAGTCAGAGGCCTGACGACACCATCCAAGATTCTCATTTTCTCTCTCTCTCTCTCTCTCTATCTCTCTCTCTCTCTCTCTCTCTCTCTCTCTCTCTCTCTCTCTCTCTCTCTCTCTCTCTCTCTCTCTCTCATCTCTCTCTCTCTCTCTATTCTCTCTCTCTCTCTCTCTCTTCTCTCTCTCTCTCTCTCTCTCTCTCTCTCTCTCTCTCTCTCTCTCTCTCTCTCTCTCTCTCTCTCTCTCTCTCTCTCTTCTCTCTCTCTCTACTCTCTCTTCTCTCTCTCTCTCTCTCTCTCTCTATCTCTCTCTCTCTCTCTCTCTCTCTCTCTCTCTCTCTATCTCTCATCTCTTCTTCTCTTCTCTCATCTCTCTATCTCTCTCTCTCTCTCTCTCTCTCTCTTCTCTCTCTCTCTCTCTCTCTCTCCTCTCTCTCTCTTCTCTCTCTCTCTCTCTCCTCTCTCTCTCTCCTCTCTCTCTCTCTCCTCCTCTCACTCTACTCACTCACTCACTCACTCACTCTCTCTCTCTCTCTCTCTCTCTCTCTCTCTCTCTCTCTCTCTCTCCTCTCTCTCTCTCCTCCTCTCTTCTCTCTCTCTCTCTCTCCTTCCTTCCTTTCTACTTAACAAATATTTAACAATTTATTAGCTAGCAGTTCATACGGTCTCATTTCACTCATATGGCCCGGTGGTCTGGTGGCTTGAGCTCTCGCTTCACACACGGAGGGCCCGGGTTCGATTCCCGGCGGGTGGAAACATTTCGACGTGTTTCCTTACACCTGTTGTCATGTTCACCTAGCAGCAAATAGGTACCTGGGTTGTTAGTCGACTGGTGTGGGTCGCATCCTGGGGGACAAGATTAAGGACCCCAATGGAAATAAGACAGACAGTCCTCGATGACGCACTGACTTTCTTGGGTTATCCTGGGTGGCTAACCCTCCGGGGTTAAAAATCCGAAGAAATCTTATCTTATCTTACTGTACGATTAAGGAAAACATTGTATTACGAACACAAGTTAAGTCTTGTGGCTCGTTTGTGTCTTGAAATTACGCTGGCCCTACTGTCTGCGGTGTCACAATAAGCTTCGTGCCTAACTTAGTCTTCTTTGGGTTGAGCACCTACTGAGTTGGATAGTTGAGAGGAAAGGTGGTTTCATTAGTAATTCGTGCCATGGTGGCACACTACCCATTGAGGGATGCCTAGTCCTGGCTGTTAGAGCCCTTTTGGGGTGGGGTGTGGGGCATGTTATAGTACGTTACATTTATGGACACATGTCACACGCCAACATAGGCCTGCTCTACCGACCAGCAAACCAGCTGTTAAGGGTATGACAGGGGGGCCACTTGTTATGCTAAACAGCTCGGTTCAACCCGCCAATCACAAGGAAGCTTGCCAAAGTCGTGAAGTGATGTCTGGGACTCGTGAAGCAACATTGGCAGACTTAATTGAAGTCTGGTCTTTCACAGTTCTCACTGTCTCTCTTGCTTGCAAACTTGATTTTCTGCACTTATTGTATATACATTGTACATATACTTGCATTCTTATTTGGTGAAGGAAATATATTAAGTATTTACTCTTTGCTGCCCTTTTGCTCATTTCTACCTTGGCAAAGGCGCTCTGCTCCCTCGTGTGCTCAAGATTCTCGCTTCGGGTGCGAGAGGTTCTGGGTTCAGTTCCCGGACAGGCTTCCATATTACCTATGGAAATGAATGAAGAAAATCCATTTTAGAGCACTCGATGGGTTCGAGGACCAAGTCTCTTTAAGACGCTCTCATCGGGCGTCAAGAAAATTACTAACAACCCTGGAAGTCTTCAAAGACGGAATTTTATGTTACCCAAAGCAGTTCCTGATCAGCCTGGCTGTGGTACATACATCGGGGTCGATCAGACCAGCAGCTTGGAGGCTTGGTCTGGGACCAGGCCTCGGAGGTGCGGTGACCCCCTGAAATCGATTTCCGGTAGGTAGATCTAATACTGTAAACACCCTATTATTATAAGAGCAGATACCAATTGACCACCGAGAACTATAGATCAAAAATTCCTCCCCAAAAATGTTGCAATTTATTTAGTAGTTGACTGTCGAGTTATTACCTCGCAATGAAGTGTAATTATTTTCAGCACAGAGCTCCAATGAAAAAGATTATTATTTAAAGCGGAAACGGCCGCCGGAAAGCGTGGATTACGTTCATCATCCACGCTATAATTGTGTATTTGAGCCAGGCTGCGTATATTTAATGTATGGAGGCGGATTTACCGTCAAAATATTGCAGTATTAGAGGTTTATCTCATAATGTTAGTGGATATCGTTTGTTTTGGTGACGGTTAGTTGTTTATGTTGTGTGTTGTCTTGTACTTACCTGTTTGTGGCTGCTGTGGTCGAGTCTTGACTCCTTGTCTTGTTAGGAAAAAGGACACAAGTGCAACTAATGTGACATTTTATTGTGACAATGTTTCGCTCTGCAGGAGTTTTATTAAGCTCCTTTATCAAGGAGAGCGAAACGTTGCCACAATAAAATGTCACATTAGTTGCACTTGTGTCCGTTTACTTAACATATTGTCGGTAATTCTACCAACATTAATACACTCATTGTCTTGCCTCTTAACTCGCCTCTTAACGGATTTACTTCTACCTGTCTTTAAGAGGAAACTGGATTAGTAACTAAAGTCAGTGCACGACAAGCCGGGTTGTGGTTCGTGCGTTGGATTGCGTGCGGTCAGCAGTAACAGCCTGGTTGATCAGACACTGATCCACCGGGAGGCCTGGTCATGGACTGGGCCGCGTGGGCGTTGACCCCCCGGAATAACCTCCAGGTAGGTAGTTAACGGTCCCTATCATACTTATTCTTAAAACCATGTATGAAGCTTGCCCTTACTACTACTATATCTAGGTTATTAAACTTGCTGAACATTCTGAGGCTCAAGAAATGATTACTGACATGTCTGCGGCTTGTTTGTGCCCTTACCTGGAGTCTACCTGGAGGGCATTCCGAGGATCAACGCCCCCGCGGCCCGGTCCATGACCAGGCCTCTTGGTGGATCAGGGCCTGATCAACGAGGCTGTTACTGCTGGCCGCACGTAGTCCAACGAACGAACTACAGCCTGGCTGATCTGGCACTGAGTTTAGGTATCTGTCCAGCTCTCTCTTGAAGACAACCAGCGGTCTATTGGTAATAACCCTTATGGCTATTGGGAGGCTGTTGAACAGTCTTGAGCCCCGAACACTTAGTGTTTTCTCTTAGTGTACCAGTGGCGCCCCTACTTTTCACTGGGGGTATGTTACATCGTCTGCCAAGTCTTTTGCTTTCGTAGGGAGTGATTTATGTGTACAGGTTAGGGACCAGTCAATCCAGAATCTTCCAGGTGTATATTATGATATATCTCTCTCGCCTGCGCTCCAGTTGAGTACAAGTCAAGTGCTTCCAGGCGTTCCCAGTAGTTAAGGTGCCCTCGTGAACTCGTTTCTCGCCTCTCGAACAGTCTATCCCTGTTCACCGTGTCAAGCCCTCTGTTGTTTTTATGTCGTTATCATGTCTCCCTTAGTTCTATCCTCAAATGTCATGTTTATTTCCTTTAGCCTCTCCTAATAACTTAGTTACCTTAGCTCTGACTAGTTTTGTTGCATGCTTCTACACATTCGCTAGTTTGTTTTATTAGGTGGGGGTTTCATGCTGGTGCTGCATGCTCCAAGATAGACCTAACGTAAACCGTATAAAGGGCCAGGGAGAATTCTTCATTGAAATACCTGAATGCTAGTATTAGATTCACTAAATGAGCATTCATTACAGAGGTTAAATAGTTGGCACTGTACTCACTTTGATGAGTGATCTGAAAGGTCAAAGGGCTGAGTGATCAACCAGGTCAAAGGGCTCTTGAATTCCTAAAACTTCCATTACCCTCTCCAATCATCCCTCCCTCCCTCTCTCCTTATTTCTCTCCAATCACATATTCCCACCTCCCTCCCTCATCTCTAGAATAATAATAATAAATAATCTATATTTCTATAAAAGTACATAATTGGTACAGGAATAGTTAATAATTTTGGCATATTTTATATAAAGCCTCTGTCATTACTATCACGTTCCCTCCTCCGTTGTTCCGCTTCTGTTGATGCCTTCCTATCACAGTTATCACCTACCTACCTCCCTCATCTACCCTTCCCTCCCCTTTACTACTACTACTACTACTGCTACGCCCATCTCTCTCCCTGTCTACCTATTTCTCCCAGTTACTACTATCTTTCCCCCTCCTGCCGGTATACCCATTCCACCGCCAGGACGCACCGGAAACCAGTTTATGGACACTTTCAAAGCCGTGTTAAGTGTCAAGTGGCCTGTGTGTGGAGGTGGCAAGTGAGCCGAGTGAGAGGTATGACTATGGCCCTTCCTGAGTGCCTGCTGGGTGCTAGGCCAGTGCCTGCTGGGTGCTAGGCCAGTGCCTGCTGGGTGCTAGGCCAGTACCTGCTGGATGCTAGGCCAGTGCCTGCTAGGTCGAAGGCAGGGTGCTAGGCCGGTGCAGGCAGGGTGCTAGGCCGGTGCAGGCTGGGTGCTAGGCCAGTGCCTGCTGGGTGCTAGGTCAGTGCAGGCTTGGGTGCTATGTCGATGCAGGCTAGGTATTAGGCAAGTGCCTGTGGGTGCTAGGCCGATGCAGGCTGGTTGCTAGGCCGGTGCAGGCTGGGTGCTAGGCCAGTGCCTGCTGGGTGCTAGGGGGGTGCAAGCTGGGTGCTAGGTCCGTGCAGGCTGGGTGCTAGGCCGGTGCAGGCTGGGTGCTAGGCCGGTGCAGGCTGGGTGCTAGGCCGGTGCAGGCTGGGTGCTAGGCCGGTGCAGGCTGGGTGCTAGGCCAGTGCCTGCTGGGTGCTAGGTCAGTGCAGGCTTGGGTGCTATGTCGTTGCAGGCTGGGCGCTAGGTCGGTGCAGGCTAGGTATTAGGCAAGTGCCTGTGGGTGCTAGGCCGATGCAGGCTGGGTGCTAGGCCGGTGCAGGCTGGGTGCTAGGCCAGTGCCTGCTGGGTGCTAGGGGGGTGCAAGCTGGGTGCTAGGTCCGTGCAGGCTGGGTGCTAGGCCGGTGCAGGCTGGATGCTAGGGGGTGCAGGCTTGGTGCTAGGTCGGTGCAGGCTGGATGCTAGGCCGGTGCAGGCTGGGTGCTAGGCCGGTGCAGGCTGGGTGCTAGGCCAGTGTAGGTTGGGTGCTAGGAAGATGCAGGATGGGTGCTAGGTCGGTGCAGGCTGGGCACTAGGTCGGTGCAGGCTGGGCGCTAGGTCGGTGCAGGCTGGGTGCTAGGCCAGTGCCTGCTGGGCGCTAGGTCGGTGCAGGCTGGGTGCTAGGTCGGTGCAGGCTGGGTGCTAGGCTGGTGCAAGCTGGTTGCTAGGCTGGTGAAAGCTGGGTGCTAGGCTGGTGCAAGATGGGTGCTAGGCTGGTGCAGGCTAGGTGCTAGGCCAGTGCCTGTGGGTGCTAGGCTGGTGCAGGCTGGGTGCTAGGCCGGTGCCTGCTGGGTGTTAGGCCAGTGCCTGCTGGGTGCTAGGCCGGTGCAGGCTGGGTGCTAGGCCAGTGCAGGCTGGGTGCTAGGCCGGTGCAGGCTGGGTGCTAGGCCGGTGCAGGCTGGGTGCTGGGCCAGTGCCTGCTGGGTGCTGGGCCAGTGCCTGCTGGGTGCTGGGCCAGTGCAGGCTGGGTGCTAGGGGGATGCAGGCTGGGTGCTAGGTCGGTGCAGGCTGGGCGCTAGGTCGGTGCAGGCTGGGCGCTAGGTCGGTGCAGGTTGGGTGCTAGGCCAGTGCCTGCTGGGCGCTAGGTCGGTGCAGGCTGGGTGCTAGGTTGGTGCAGGCTGGGTGCTAGGTCGGTGCAGGCTGGGTGCTAGGCTGGTGCAAGCTGGGTGCTAGACTGGTGCAGGCTGGGTGCTAGGCCGGTGCAGGCTGGGTGCTAGGCCGGTGCAGGCTGTGTGCTAGGCTAGTGCAAGCTGGGGTGCTAGGTTGGTGCAAGCTGGGTGCTAGGCTGGTGCAAGCTGGGTGCTAGGCTGGTGCAAGCTGGGTGCTAGGCTGGTTCTGGCTGGGTGCTAGGTCGGTGCTTTAAGTTGGATAAATTCAGATTCAGGAAGGATATAGGAAAGCATTGGTTTGGTAATAGAGTTGTCGATGAGTGGAACAAACTCCCGAGTACAGTTATAGAGGCTAAAACGTTGTGTAGTTTTAAAAATAGGCTAGATAAATATATGAGTGGGTGCGGGTGGGTGTGAGTTGGTTCTGACTAGCTTGTGCTACTAGGTCAGATGCCGTGCTCCTTCCTTAAGTGAATGTAACCTGACCTGGCTGGGTCGGGGCATTGGCTTAAGCCGGTGGGAGACTTGGACCTGTCTCGCATGGGCCGGTAGGCCTGCTGCAGTGTTCCTTCTTATGTTCTTATGTTTGCATACCACACACTGAGCCTTTTATCTGTAATTCCGATGATCATTCTCTCTTTTTACCTCTGTCCCTCTTTTCTGTTATTGAGGTCTTTCTGTGTGGGTGTCCCTTTGTGTGTAGGTGTCCCTTTGTGTGTAGGTGTCCCTTTGTGTGTAGGTGTCCCTTTGTGTGGGTGTCTCCCTGTGCGCGGGGTGTCTCCGTGTGTGTACTCACCTAGTTCTCACCTAGTTGTGGTTGCAGGGGTCGAGTCAAAGCTCCTGGCCCCGCCTCTTCACTGGCCGCTACTGGGTCACTCTCCCTGCGCCATAAGCTTTATCATACCTCTGCTTAAAGCTATGTATAGAGCCTGCCTCCACTACATCGCTTCCTAAACTATTCCACTTCCCGACAACTCTGTGACTGAAGAAATACTTCCTAACATCTCTGTGATTCATCTGAGTCTTCAACTTCCATCTGTGTCCCCTTGTTGTTGTGTCCCATCTCTGGAACATTCTGTCTCTGTCCACTTTGTCAATTCCTCTCAGTATCTTATATGTTGTTATCATGTCTCCCCTATCTCTCCTGTCCTCCAGTGTCGTCAGGTCGATTTCCCTTAACCTCCCCTCGTAGGACATACCCCTTAGCTCCGGGACTAGTCTTGTTGCAAACCTTTGCACTTTCTCGAGCTTCTTCACATGCTTGGCTAGGTGTGGGTTCCAAACTGGTGCTGCATACTCCAATATGGGCCTAACGTACACAGTGTACAGGGTCCTGAACGATTCTTTATTAAGATGTCGGAATGCTGTTCTTAGGTTTGCTAGGCGCCCATATGCTGCAGCAGTTATTTGGTTGATGTGCGCCTCAGGAGATGTGTCTGGTGTTATACTCACCCCAAGATCTTTTTCCTTGATTGAGGTTTGCAGTCTCTGGCCCCCTAGGCTGTACTCCGTCTGCGGTCTTCTTTGCCCTTCCCCAATCTTCATGACTTTGCACTTGGTGGGGTTGAACTCCAGGAGCCAGTTGCTGGACCAGGCTTGCAGGCTGTCCAGATCCCTTTGTAGTTCTGCCTGGTCCTCGTCCGATTGAATTCTTCTCATCAACTTCACATCATCTGCAAACAGGGACACTTCGGAGTCTATTCCTTCCGTCATGTCGTTCACAAATACCAGAAACAGCACTGGTCCCAGGACTGACCCCTGTGGAACCCCGCTCGTCACCGGCGCCCACTCTGACACCTCGCCACGTACCATGACTCGCTGCTGTCTCCCTGACAGGTATTCCCTGATCCAATGTAGTGCCTTCCCTGTTACCCCTGCCTGGTCCTCCAGCTTCTGCACTAATCTCTTGTGTGGAACTGTGTCAAACGCCTTCTTACAATCCAAGAATATGCAATCTACCCACCCCTCTCTCTCTTGCCTTATCGCTGTCACCCTGTCGTAGAACTCCAGTAGGTTTGTGACACAGGATTTCCGTCCCTGAAACCGTGTTGGCCGTCGTTGATAAGCTCATTCCTTTCTAGGTGCTCAACCACCCTTCTCCTGACTATCTTCTCCATGACCTTGCATACAATACATGTCAGTGACACTGGTCTGTAGTTTAGTGCTACGTTCCTGTCTCCTTTTTAAAAATTGGAACTACATTTGCTGTCTTCCAAACCTCAGGTAGTTGCCCTGTTTCGATAGATGTGTTGAAGATCGTTGTTAGGGGTACACATAGCTCCTCTGCTCCCTCTCTCAGGACCCATGGAGAGATGTTATCTGGCCCCATCGCCTTTGAAGTATCTAGCTCGCTTAGTAGCCTCTTCACTTCCTCCTCATTTGTGTGTATTGTGTCCAGCACTTGATGGTGTACCCTACCTCTCCTCCTTTCTGGAGGCCCTTCTATCTCCTCTGTGAACACCTCTTTGAATCTCATGTTGAGCTCCTCACACACTTCCCGGTCATTTCTTGTGACCTCCCCTCCTACCTTCCTCAGCCTGATCACCTGGTCCTTGACTGTTGTTCTCCTCCTGATGTGGCTGTACAGCAGCTTTGGGTCAGATTTGGCTTTCGCTGCTATGTCATTCTCGTACTGTCTTTGGGCCTCCTTCTGATCTGTGCATATTCATTTCTGGCTCTACGACTGCTCTCCTTATTCTCCGGGGTTCTTTGCCTTCTGTACCTCTTCCATTCCCTTGCACACTTGGTTTTGGCTTCCCTGCACCTTTGGGTGAACCATGGGCTCATCCTGTCTTTTTCGCTTCTCCTGTTACCCTTGGGTATAAACCTCTCCTCAGCTTCCTTGCAAATTGTTGTCATATATTCCATCATCTCGTCTACTGACTTCCCTGCCATCTCTCTGTCCCACTGAACTCTGTGCAGGAAGTTCCTCATGCCCACATAGTCACCTTTCTTGTAGTTTGGCTTCATTTGTGCAGCCCTTCCTGCTTCCCCTCCACTTGTAACTCTACTATGTATTCGAAACTTAGAACCATATGATCACTGGCCCCAAGGGGGCTTTCATGTGTGATGTCCTCAATATCTGCACTACTCAGGGTGAATACTAGGTCCAGTCTCGCTGGTTCGTCATTTCCTCTCTCTCTGGTAGTGTCCCTTACGTGTTGGTACATGAGATTTTCCAGTACCACCTCCAGCATCTTAGCCCTCCACGTTTCTTGGCCCCCATGTGGCTCCAAGTTCTCCCAATCAATTTCCTTATGGTTGAAGTCACCCATGATCAGTAGCTTCGCCCTGCTCGCGCGAGCCCTTCTGGCCACTTCTGCCAGAGTGTCAATCATCGCTCTGTTACTCTCATCATACTCTTGCCTTGGCCTCCTGCTGTTCTGTGGTGGGTTATACATCACTGCAATTACCACCTTGGGACCTCCAGACTGTAGCATCCCTACTATGTAATCCCCAGCTTCTCCTCCGTCTCCTCTCTCCATCTCGTCAAAATCCCATCGGTTTTTGATCAGCAGTGCCACTCCTCCACCCCCTCTGTTCCCTCTGTCTTTCCTCAGGATCTGGTATCCCATTGGAAAGATGGCATCTGTTATCATACCTGTGAGCTTGGTTTCTGTGAGAGCTATTATGTCCGGTGATGCCTCTTTGACTCTTTCGTGCCACTCCTCCCACTTATTTGTTATTCCATCAGCATTGGTGTACCATACCTTCAGTTTCCTCTCTACTACTGTGTTTTGGGGGGTCTGTGAGGGTGGGGACCTGGTGGTGTACTGTGGGATTCTATAGTGGAGTGTTGGGTGGGGGCTGAGATTGTTGGTTGTAGTTTGTGTTGGGATAGTGTGCTTGGTTGTTGGGTGTTTGGGATGGTTCTGTGTGTGCTTGTTCTTGTTGCTCCGCCCTGCTCTGGTTGTCCTCTACTGATTCTGTCCTTGTCCCTCCTCCTCGCTCCTTTCGCCTTTGTGTCCTCTCCCTCAGCTGCTGTCGTTCTGTTTTTGTTCTGTCCCGGTCTAGGAACACCCTCCTGTATTCTTCCGTTTCCTTCAATCGTGGTTTCTCTTGGAGGATTCTGTCTCTCTCTGTTTCTGTCCTGAGAATCAGCTTGAGCGGTCGTTTTCTCCCTTCGAGTACCCCCCTATTCTCTGAAAATTTACAATCTCGGACATGTCTTCTTCACCTATTTCTTTGAGTATGCTCTCAATCTCCTTTCTTTCTGCCTGCCGTCTTTCAGTGTGTGTCCTTCCCTCACTCTCCTTCAGCCCATGAATAAACACTGCCTTTGCCCTCTCCTCCTCCCATTGCCTTTCCCTCTGCAGCTCAGGCTCCTGTTTCTCCCTTCTTTTTTCCTGTTGCTCTTGGTGGCATGATCGTTCCTCTGCATTTGCCCTATTCCCCTCTCCACCTGCTCTCAGCTGCTCACCCTCTTCGCTCCTTGGCCCTGCTTGGTAGGCAGATACGGCCATAGCGTAAGTTACATCTTCCTTCCCGATGGGCCCCCTTGATGCTGTGTCTTTACTGGTCAATACCCCTGTAACCTGCTTCAGCCTGTTTACCTCATCTTCTAGGCCCCTTATCCTGGCTACTGCATCTTCAGCTTGTGCCTCCCAGTTCTTCTTCTCCTCCTCCAACCTCTTTTCCAGTTTCACAGAAAGCTCTCTCTCCATCTTTGCAGAAAGCTCTCCTAGTTTTCTCTCCCACTCTTTTCATCCTTTTGCACTGCTCTTTCATCCATTCTTCCTTACCAGAGCCGTTCTCCTCTGGACCCTGGGTCCTGCGAGTCCCTACCACCATTTTTTTTTTTTTTTTTTTTTTTTTTTTTGGGGAGTGCAAGAGGAAGGGGAGAGGTAGATACAGAGAGAGAGGGGGGGATTAGGGGACTAGAGAGAGAAGGGAGACAGGTAGAGATGGGGAGAGAGAGGATTTGGGTACTAGAGGGAGAAGGGGGGAGGGAATGGTGGAGAAGGAGAGATATGCAGAGGTGGGGAGAGAGAGAGAGAGGATTTGGGGACTAGGAGAGGGGGAGGGAAGGGTAGAGAAAGTGAGATAAGAAGAGAGGAGAGATGGGGGAGGGAGATGGGGAGAGAGGGATGGGTAGAGGGGAGAGATGGGGGAGAGAGAGAGATGATTTGGGGACTAGAGGGAGAAGGGTGGAGGAGAGATATGCAGAGGTGGGGAGAGAGAGAGAGAGAGAGGGATTCGGGGACCAGGAGAAGGGGGGAGGGAAGGGTAGAGAAAGAGAGATAAGAGAGGGAGAGATGGGGAGGGAGGGAGAGCTGGGGAGAGAGATGGATGGGGAGAGGGAGAGAGATGGGGAGACAGATGAGAGAGGGAGAGCTGGGGAGAGGGAGAGAGAGAGATGGGGAGAGAGATGGGGCAAGAGAGAGAGATAGGGAGAGAGAGAGAGGTGGGAAGAGAGAGATGGGGATATAGTGTGTGAGATAGTGAGTGTGTGTGAGAGGGAGAGATTGAATGTGAGAGTGTGTGAGTGTGAGAGTGTAAGAGAGGGGGAGAGAGTCAGGGGGCAAGGGAGTGTGTGAGGTAGAGTGAGAGGTAGAGTGAGAGTGTAGGGAAGTGGGTGGGTGGAAGAGCGGAAAGGTCTGGGAAGGGGAGAGGGGGATGAGTGAGGGGAGGTGATAGAGGCAGGGGAATGGTGGTAGGGGGCTGTCTACCCACGTTAGTCGTTATGTATCCTTACTGTCCTTATGTACCCACGTATGTACTGCCAATGTACCCAATCCCTTGGTTTCCTTGTCACTGTCTTGGTGTGTGTGTGTGTGTGTGTGTGTGTGTGTGTATGTGTGTACTCACCTAGTTGTGGTTGCAGGGGTCGAGTCACAGCTCCTGGCCCCGTGTGTGTGGGGTGTCCCCTAGTGTGCGGATGTGCCAATGTGTGTAGGGGTGTCCACCCGTGTGGGGTGTCGCTGATTGTGACCCCTCTGAGTGTGGGTGTCCCTCAGTGTTGGTATTTCTGGTTGCAGGTGTTCCCGCAGTAGGACTGTGTACAAGGAGTGTTGTTATGTCTGGAGTATAAAAAGGGATAGGTTGAGAGGGGTGGGGAAGGCTAGGTTGTAGTTAATGTCGAGGATAGGACGGATGACGAGCGGGATGAAGTATACAAGCAGGGCCAAGCTGGATGAAATGTTGAGAGGACTCAACTGATGAGGTATTGGGTGTTGACTCGTAGAGGGAAAGTGGGATTGGTGTGGCGCTGGTGATGGCTTGAAGGTGATTGGTGAGTTGTAGGAGATAGGTACGTGTGTGTGGGGGGATGGAAGATTTTTAGGAAAGAGGTGTGAGATTTGGGGAATGGGACTCTTGGGGAAGATGTCTTAGGTAAATAAGACATACAGTGTGGGCTATGGCATTTCGTTACGAAGACGTTTCGCCCATCAGGGACTTTATCATTTGGTAAGTAAGACACGTGTGCAACAGGTATCTTTGTTCGGAAACGTTTCGCCTGCACAGTAGGCTTCTTCAGTCGAAAACAGAGGAGAGTGGAGATGTAGTGACCGTGTAATCAGTCCATCACCCTCAAAGTAGCAGTTTTGAGGGGGTCAGTCCCTCAGCCTGGCGAAACTTTGCGCAATAAAAATACATAACTGTTACACTTGTATCTAACTTATCAACTTGTCGGTATTTTATTCCCTTATTAAATTTTCCCTTTATCAATTCTCCTAAATTGATAATTCTCTGATGGGCGAAACGTCTTCGCAATCAAATGTTACAGCCCGCATTGTGTGTCTTACATGCTTGTGTTTACATATTGTTCGACTATTCTACGTTAGTATTACGAGGTTTTGTCTTTTCCACCTACTCCTTACGTTCAGGTATTTCACCACACTCCACTTACTGGGGATTCATGGAGTATATTGTTCACCACCACTCCACTTACTGGGGATTCATGGAGTATATTGTTCAGCACCACTCCACTTACTGGGGATTCATGGAGTATATTGTTCAGCACCACTCCACTTACTGGGGATTCATGGAGTATATTCTCCAGCACAACCAACCTTCCCCCCACCCCTTCTATCAGCCCTCTTTCCCTTTGATCTATCCTGTTGATACAAACTGCGTTGAACCTCTCCCCATCCTCTCACCTACCTGGTAGAATTACCCTCACAATGTTAGGTAGATGGACATAGATGCTTGACAAAGCTGGAGAGCGATACGTTGCCACAATAAAATGTCATATTGCATGTGTCCATTTGCCTACCTGGTTATGGTGATCATTGCCCTCGCGGCCCAGTCCCGGACCAAGTCTTCTGACTGGTGGCCTGATCATTCAGGCTGTGCTTACACTAAACAGCTCCACGTAGTTCAGTGTAGGCGCCGATGCCTTGCTGATCAAGAACTACCTTGTGAAATTTATCTGGTTGTCTTTTGGAGACGGATATGTTGTTAATCACCGTTACATTTGTTGATAAGTCTTGGAAACTTTATAATGGTTTAATTCTTGCTAAGTGTTCTTATGGCGTCGCTATCTCTCGCTCTTGTAAGAAATTAGTTCATTGGAGGCAAATGACACAAATCCGTCCGGCACCAAGTCGACCCACAAGCGAAACGTCTCTATAAAGCTCCTTCTGCAGTTGTCTTTTTCACCAATTTAGTTTAGTGTGCAGATTTGGAACAAGTCACTCCAGTGTTTTCCTAGATGCAACAGATCAAAAAGAACCTGCATAAAGGCCTAGGAATAGTGATGTCAGTTGATATATTCAGAGAACACAATGAAGCAAGTGTCTCAAAGATCACGAGAAAGATGCAGTGGATTAATGATGCTATTTAAATTCTTTTATACTGTAGAGTCTCTTAACATTATTCTGTGACACAGCATCTCTCAAAGTAAGAGAGCTGGAAAATGAACAGACATCGTTTACTGGCAGCACAGAATCAATAAAACACCTATCCTACTGGGAACGAATTAAAGCAGTAGGATTGTGCTGTATCTATGTATCATATACTGATACAAGGAAAATGCAGAGAGATGTCAAGCCAGCGATACTCTTTAAGTGCTCTATGGACTAGAATATTACTGTACTCTAGTAGCCCCTTGTTAAGCCAGGAGAAGTTGCATAATTGGAGAAAGCACAGAGACTCTTAACTGCCTGTATAAATTCTTTCAGTCACAAAGAGAAAGAAAGGGTCGGGAGAGGCTAGAAAACTTCATGTTATTGGAAAACATGTGGAAGAAACTCAGCAAGAGCAAGGGTCCGGAGACTTTTAACTACCTTTTAACATATGCCTAAATGAAATAAAGGACCAGTTTTGCGCATCTTCAAAGAAATGATTTAAATCGCTCAGAGTATCTTCCAAAAACTGAATGGTCAAAAGGTCATGATGTAGGGATGGGTGGTGGATTGCTTGCAGCTAGCACCAACAGCCTGGTTGATCAGGCCATCAACAGGTGGCCTGGCCTGGGACAGGGCCATGGGATTTAGATTTAGAATTTGCCACCGAAGTGGCTAGTTTATTGTGCACCCATATCCATCCTGTGGAGGGTAGTGCAAGAGCATATGGATACACAAAAGGCCTAGGCACTAGCCTCCAAAAGGGTTACAGGTGTACATTTGGATTTATATCTACAGTTCACTTATCTGTTACTATCAAATTTAGGATATTTGTTTAGTATATTTGGTATCTTATTTTCATTTATAAGATATCTTGACATGTCACATAGGTTATTATACTGTCTATCTCTATATTCCTCAATAAGTGGATAAATAAGCACATAGTGGTCAAGACAGTGACTATATGAATGACCACATAATTTGCATTTAGTTTGATTATCATCTGTATGTCTCCCAAACTGCCAGAAGTACTTGTAGCCAAGCCTAAGCCTGGCCACTACAACATCAATCAGTCTGTTCACATTGCAAGTTGCTCCATAAACATACTTGTCTACGTTCATGCTATAGCGGGTCATAGATCTACTCAGACTTCTAATTGCATTATCGTTCTTAACTAGGGAGGTGGCAACAAGAGCAGATGCAGCCCTGCCAGAAGACTCCTGTTTACATCCATCAGTGTATATAAGTTGTGATAAGTTATTACTACCAGCTAGGCGAGAAATTTCTTCTTGAGCAGTTGCTTTAACAAGTGATTTAAGGAAGGGATTACTAGCAATGAGCTTCTTGGGAGGGACTTGCAGGTATGTGATATTAAATGAACACATCTTCCATGGAGGGTGTTGTCTACAGTGATCAGTTCATGCAGGTTATAAAACTTAATAGGCATGTTTTCAAAATCCATTTAGATCTGTGTGTATTAACTCTAGACATTTAGTAAGATTCACTGTGACATTGTCTGTTCATTTCTTAATATTCTAATACCGAGTACAATGTTAATCTCAATAATCCTATCACTGATACTGGAAATACCAAGCTCCTTCCTCATATTAAGAACCTTTGTAGATTTGGGACAGCCAAGAATAATTCTGAGAGCTTCATTTTGCATTAACTCCAAGGGTTGAGAGAACTTCTAGCTAATATCAACATGGGAGAGCATAATCAATTAAGGACCAAACATAGGTTATGTACATCATTCTCACGATTCTCACATTAGCCAGCAACATCTTTGAGAGCATTTAGCCTATCTTTGCATTTCTTATTTAGTTGTGGTATGGAGGATTTATTAAAGGGTACATCTACATTCACGCTGCAAATAGATGGGTGAGGGATGTCGTTTGCTTGTTAATATCTTTGTTATAGAGGAAGATACGAGGCCTAATCGATTACAAATTGTTTGAACTTTATTAAGAATGGTACTCATCTTCTTATGCTCTGTTGTATGGATCATGATGTCATCAGCATAGCTTATAGCCATATGTTTAGGTGAGGCAGGTAGAACGTTTAGGAGAGCATTAATCAGAACATTAAATAGCATGGGACTGAGAACTCCTCCCTGCGGTGTACTTAGGGACATTTCTTTAGACTCTCTTCTAAAGCTTTGGTAGAGGACAGGATACTCTATTTGACAGGTATCCTATTATCCAGCAGAGTAGGCTACCACCAATATTCATGTTGGCTAGTTCATGTAGTATAACGGCTCTGTTTGCCATAGGAGAGGGCGGAGAGCCCCGCAATCTTCTTCACGTAACCTTCAGGAAAGTCAGGTCGCCCATATGCGCACTGCCATGACAGTTTACTGGAATGAAATGATATGAGAGGTGTAAAGTCAACCCTGGAAAAAGCAAGGGCGCCGTGGTCACAATAAAAGAACACTTTATTAACATCCGTGGTCCCAGACTGTTCATCCTTCTGCCATCATAAGAACAATTTTACCGGAATAGAGGTAGCAGTTTTCAAAAGGAAACTGGACCACTACCTCGTCCAAGTGTCGGATCAGCCAGTTTGTGATGTCTGTGAAGGCTTGCGGGCCGCTAGCACCACAAAACCTGGTTGATCAAGCAATCAGCAAGGAAGCCTGGCCTTAGGTTGGGCTGCGAGGGAAGAACCCTTAAAACTGGTCACAGGTATGCTGGTGTCCTGTGGTCTGTTGGTAGGGAAAGAGCTGAGGGGTGCAGGGACAGATAAGCAGGGACTGAGGAAGTATAAGCTGTGGGAGATGTGTAGTGAAGCTGTGGTGCTGGGCGAGGGGGAGTGAAGCTGTGGTGCTGGGCGAGGGGAAGTGAAGCTGTGGTGCTGGGCGAGGGGAAGTGAAGCTGTGGTGCTGGGCGAGGGAAGTGAAGCTGTGGTGCTGGGCGAGGGGGAGTGAAGCTGTGGTGCTGGGCGAGGGGAAGTGAAGCTGTGGTGCTGGGCGAGGGGAAGTGAAGCTGTGGTGCTGGGCGAGGGGAAGTGAAGCTGTGGTGCTGGGCGAGGGGAAGTGAAGCTGTGGTGCTGGGCGAGGGGAAGTGAAGCTGTGGTGCTGGGCGAGGGGAAGTGAAGCTGTGGTGCTGGGCGAGGGGGAGTGAAGCTGTGGTGCTGGGCGAGGGGGAGTGAAGCTGTGGTGCTGGGCGAGGGGAGTGAAGCTGTGGTGCTGGGCGAGGGGGAGTGAAGCTGTGGTGCTGGGCGAGGGGGAGTGAAGCTGTGGTGCTGGGCGAGGGGGAGTGAAGCTGTGGTGCTGGGCGAGGGGAAGTGAGCTGTGGTGCTGGGCGAGGGGAAGTGAAGCTGTGGTGCTGGGCGAGGGAAGTGAAGCTGTGGTGCTGGGCGAGGGGAAGTGAAGCTGTGGTGCTGGGCGAGGGAAGTGAAGTGTGGTGCTGGGCGAGGGAAGTGAAGCTGTGGTGCTGGGCGAGGGAAGTGAAGCTGTGGTGCTGGGCGAGGGGAAGTGAAGCTGTGGTGCTGGGCGAGGGGAGTGAAGCTGTGGTGCTGGGCGAGGGGAGTGAAGCTGTGGTGCTGGGCGAGGGGAGTGAAGCTGTGGTGCTGGGCGAGGGGAGTGAAGCTGTGGTGCTGGGCGAGGGGAGTGAAGCTGTGGTGCTGGGCGAGGGGAGTGAAGCTGTGGTGCTGGGCGAGGGGAGTGAAGCTGTGGTGCTGGGCGAGGGGAAGTGAAGCTGTGGTGCTGGGCGAGGGGAAGTGAAGCTGTGGTGCTGGGCGAGGGGAAGTGAAGCTGTGGTGCTGGGCGAGGGGAAGTGAAGCTGTGGTGCTGGGCGAGGGGAAGTGAAGCTGTGGTGCTGGGCGAGGGGAAGTGAAGCTGTGGTGCTGGGCGAGGGAAGTGAAGCTGTGGTGCTGGGCGAGGGGAAGTGAAGCTGTGGTGCTGGGCGAGGGAAGTGAAGCTGTGGTGCTGGGCGAGGGAAGTGAAGCTGTGGGCTGGGCGGGGAAGTGGTGCTGGGCGAGGGAAGTGAAGCGTGGTGCTGGGCGAGGGAAGGGGAAGCTGTGGTGCTGGGCGAGGAAGTGAAGCTGTGGTGCTGGGCGGGAAGTGAGGCTGTGGTGCTGGGCGAGGGAAGTGAAGCTGTGGTGCTGGGCGAAAGTGAAGCTGTGGTGCTGGGCAAGGGGGGCTGGGGTGCTGGGCGAGGGAAGTGAGGCTGTGGTGCTGGGCGAGAGGAAGTGAAGCTGTGGTGCTGGGCGAGGGGAAGTGAGGCTGTGGTGCTGGGCGAGGGGAAGTGAAGCTGTGGTGCTGGGCGGGAAATGAAGCTGTGGTGGGGCGAGGGGAAGTGAGGCTGTGGTGCTGGGCGAGGGGAAGTGAAGCTG
>WNWK01001687.1:210000-257560 GCA_009830355.1 Cherax destructor | reverse complement strand
GGGTAAGCTCATCCTGGTTAAGGTATGACGAGTGAGCGTGGAGTTTTGGATGTGTATTAGGGTGTAGTTCTAGGTGGGGGAGGTGTGTCTGTTGGGTCATAGTGGAGAGGGGAGTTTAATTATCAAGGTAATTTTAGCGGTTGTGGGGAGATAAGGGGGTTTTAGGGTATGTGTGCATGAGGGGAGGTTGGGATGACTACTGATGCAGGGGGGGGTGGCTTTTCAAGTGGGGGGGGGAGGGTTTTGATTATAGGGGTTAATCTTTTTGTAAGGGGTTTGAGTGGGTTTACCTGACGGTTATTCTTGGTCGGAGAGGCATGGGTCTGGAGTATGAGCATGGGGAGCTTCTCTGTTGGATGCTGACGTAGGGAATACAAAACATTAGCCTCATGTACCTGTTTTGTATCGTTAAACGATCATAAAAAAAAAATAGGGTTTCACATTGTAATTAACATTGTGTGTTGTGTACGCATACGTGAAAAGTATAGTATTTCCTATACGTGTTATTTTTATTGTGGGTACTGTTATGTTTAATTGTATAAAACCTGTGTGTTGGATAATATTACATCATATAATTGTACGGAGTAAAAACAGTTGTAAGTTAAAGTTTACTGAATGAGGAGTGGTGACGACTATCAGTATTGTGTGTTAGGTTAGATATATTTTTAGTATGATATATGATATGACCTTGTTCAGAACAACCGGATTTTATAAATGTTCATGTTGTAACTGAGTACATTATCAGTTACGCCTTGTTGCGTATTAACTATATGAATATATGTTGTTTGTTAATATGATGTTCTGATGGGTTTGTTAATGTAGTGGGAGGGAGGGTTACCTTATAAGAGAAGGAATAAGGTACAGGGTTTAGGGCCTGCTTTAGTTTTATGTGTTTGGTAGATATATTTGCATGTGACACAGATGCACCCTTGTTACAAAGGGTATTGGTTTGTTTCAAGTGTATTTTGGCATTATATATAAGTTATGCTCTTTTATGTATGTCATGTATAAGGTTGTTAGTCATATAGGGTGCACGGGAATAATTGGATGTCATGTATCTAGTGTTGCGGTTTTTGGCACCTATTGGTGCGGCATTTTTCATTGATGTACTACATTGTAGTAAAAATTTTAAATAAAAAAAAAAAAAAAAAATGCTGCTAACGAATTAAGCAAAGGGGATGTTATCTCCCGCTTTCAGACGTTATCCTCCCATTTATGTAATTTGTCACTGATAGTTATCTTTACGTGCATTTACGGTAATTTAAGCTGAAAGTAACTTTATATATGCAAAATAACATATGGAAAATCTTTAGAAAATGAACTGTATTTCGAGGACAAATTACGTCCATATAACAGGCTAGCATGCCTACAGACACCATGGGAATAGAACACTCCACAAAATCCTTGAACAGCGCCTTGAGTTCTGAAAAAAAAAATTGCCGGTGTAAATATGCGGATATTAATTGTGGAAGTTGAAAGTTCATTTTTTTTCCTTTCGTATTACTTAACATAATTTATCAAACATTTCGAATTATCGGAAGTATTTGTTGATCTTTCTTCATTTAAAGAATCTTTGATTCATGTTTCAGCATGAACAAGCCAAGAACATTTCAGTGTATTTAATATCTAGTTTTATATTGTTAGGGCATGCCATTTCTTTATTTTTTTTTATAACTGAGCGAAACTTAACAATGGTACGCCAGCGGTTGCTTAGCAACTGAGCATTGTTATGAGACTACGACCCGTCTTAGATATTATCACAGATAATGATAACATTACTACCAGGTAACATTACTACCATGTAACACTACTACCATGTAACACTACTACCATGTAACACTACTACCAGGTAACACTACTACCAGGTAACACTACTACCAGGTAACATTACTACCAGGTAACACTACTACCATGTAACACTACTACCAGGTAACACTACTACCAGGTAACACTACTACCAGGTAACATTACTACCAGGTAACACTACTACCAGGTAACACTACTACCAGGTAACATTACTACCAGGTAACACTACTACCAGGTAACACTACTACCAGGTAACATTACTAACAGGTAACATTACTACCAGATAACACTACTACCAGATAACACTACTACCAGGTAACATTACTACCAGGTAACATTACTACCAGGTAACACTACTACCAGGTAACATTACTAACAGGTAACATTACTATCAGGTAACATTACTACCAGGTAACATTACTACCCGGTAACATTACTTCCAGGTAACATTACTACCAGGTAACATTACTTCCAGGTAACATTACTTCCAGGTATCATTACTACCAGGTAACATACTACCAGGTAACACTACTACCAGGTAACATTACTACCAGGTAACATTACTACCAGGTAACATTACTACCAGGTAACACTACTACCAGGTAACATTACTACCAGGTAACATTACTACCAGGTAACATTACTACCAGGTAACATTACTTCCAGGTAACATTACTACCAGGTAACATTACTACCAGGTAACATTACTACCAGGTAACATTACTACCAGGTAACATTACTACCAGGTAACATTACTACCAGGTAACATTACTACCAGGTAACACTACTACCAGGTAACATTACCGGTCTACCTAAGGTAACATTACTACCAGGTAACATTACTACCAGGTAACACTACGTAACATCTACAGGTAACATTACTACCAGGTAACATCTAGGTCTACCAGGTAACACTACTACCAGGTAACATTACTACCAGGTAACATTACTACCAGGTAACATTACTACCAGGTAACACTACTACCAGGTAACATTACTACCAGGTAACACTACTACCAGGTAACACTACTACCAGGTAACATTACTACCAGGTAACACTACTACCAGGTAACATTACTACCAGGTAACACTACTACCAGGTAACACTACTACCAGGTAACTACCGGTAACATACTACCGGTAACACTACTCAGGTAACACTACTACCAGGTAACATTACTACCAGGTAACACTACTACCAGGTAACACTACTACCAGCTACCTGGTGAACCAGCTGTGGATTCCAGAAACAGTTGATGAATCGTGCTGTAGTTTGCGCGTGACGTCACAGGGCGAGGCGTTCACTATATTGCTTGTAACGATGATAGTGAATTATTTATCATTTGTACAAGGCACTTGTCACTAAGACACTGGCGGTCTGTTGTGTGCGTGTGTTTTGAGAGGGGTTGGACATTTAGAGTGGATGGAGGAAGGAGGTTTTGTGTGCGAGGAGCTTGGACATCCATCCAGCAGGTGAGTTAGCAGTGGAGGCAAATGGCTTTTGGGACTTGATGAGCTATTGGAGCGTGAGTAAGTTAACATTTTTGGAAGGAATTCAGGGAAACCGGTTAGCCGGACTTAAGTCCTGGAGGTGAAAAGTACTGTGCGTACACTCTGAAGGAGGGGGTGTATTGAAAATTTAAAAAAAAAATGTTGAAGCACTGGATTTTGTGATGTAGTCACGAAATTGCATAAATATAAATAAAGCTTGAGTGTTTACCTCTGATGTGTTGTGACAAAACAGATTTTAGTTGAAGGATTTTTAGGTTCGTGAAACCTGCTGTGTTGTGAATTATTCAACAGAATGGGCAAGAAAGACGTGTCTTCTTATCGCATGACTGTCGATAAACATGGTTATAATAATAATAATAATAATAATAATAATAATAATAATATCTTCATTTACTACAAGTACATGTACATGGTATACAGTCCTAGCTGACATCAATGACATACTACTATATAGAAAGCCCCTTGTTTTGCAGAGCATTTCGGGGAAATTAGGTCCTTGTCCCAGGATGCGACCCACACCAGTCGACTAACTCCCAGGTACCCATTTTACTGATGGGTGAACATAGACAACCGGTGTAAAGAAACACGCCCAATGTTTCTACCCGCGCTGGGAATTGAACACAGACCCTCGCCGTGTGAAGAGAGAGCTTTAGCGATCAGGCCACGGGACACCGTGGGTAAAGCGGTTAGCTGCGATCAGATGCGAGGCTCTGGTTAGGTTAGGTAAGGGTCGTCAGGAAACAGGACAAATGTTTCCTGACGCGGGTCTTAGTCAGATGATGACCCGCCATTGGAGCTTTGGTCATCTGACCGAGGCCTTCAGCTGGCTTACCGGTCCACCCCTTTAAAAAAATTGGTCCTAGTTATAACCATCTGTTCATTGCGAGGCTCTGAGAGTTGTTTTTCCGTCAAGGACTCTTTATTTAAAGAATTAAAGGAACCCTCCTCTTCTGTATATTTCACCTCTTGACTGATCCTTGGCTTCATTCCATGGACATGACTTTTCAATACAGGTCATCATACATTTCAGTCTCACAGCAACTTTCAACTGCAAACAGTACTGACCCTACGTGTGAGCATACTTCCCCCAAGGTCAGCCATGCCTGTGTAGTGAGCTGCTCCAATAACATCACAGTCATCCTTGATCCCCACCCTTGGATGTGTGTGGGTGGCTCAGCATGATGAATACATCTGATCAAGTCACATGACTGCAAACTCTCTATAGTCGGTAACGGCTTCAGAGTTCATACCATCCTCTGATCCACACTTAGCCAAGCAGTACCATCATACCAGCTTATCCTTACAACTTGAACCTAAATTTCCACCTAGATAGTTCAATAAGATGCACACGTCAATCAAGCAAGCATTTATCCTACCCTATTCTGAAAAAAAACTATGATATGACTTATATGCAATTCAACCACCAGCATAACAAATTAACACCAACACCAAAGAGAGAGAGAGAAAAAAAAAACTCAGAGCCTCGTGTCTGGGTACGAACCTTCATGTAAGCAAAGTTCAGCGTTAGAGTCTTCAATTAGCACATCTGATGCCTGTTCTTCAGCCGGCATTGTATCGAGCTGCGACCTATTTACGTCTTTGGTGATTAAGTTTTAGATAATCCCTAGCGAAGCTATGAGGCTTTTTTCGCGATGCCTGAATGTGATACCTGTGGGACCTGATGGAATGTTAGATCACATGGATTGTTGGACCAGATAGATTGTTAGACCTGCTGGATTATTAGATCTGATGGATTGTTAGACCTGATTGATGGATTGTTAAACCTAATGGATTGGTAGACATGATGGATAGTTGGAAACTGATGAATTGTTAGACTTGATGGCTAGTTGGATCCGACTGATGTTTTGACCTGAAGGACAAAGTGTCACGGTGTACAAGGTGTAACACCACGTACATACACCTTGACACAGTTCGTACCTCTCATGAGTGTTCACGATATGACTCCCACCTACCTGCGAGAGATGAAGTAGCAGTTTCAGAGCGCAGTCAGTACGACTGTTGACAGTCCTGACAATACATTTCTCTTTATGATAATTATAAAGAGATGCTGTGTTGTCTTTGTCTGGTATTATTATTGTTGTAGCCTTGCAGGATTAAAATTGTTTCCCGAAATGTGTTTGATCGCCCTGAAACATTCCGAGAGCGTCGGCGTCCAAAAAAGAAACTAGGTTCGTGGATATTGTAGAATTATGTAAATTTTATGACTATGATGACACCCAGTCAGAGAAGATAGGAAAATTATCTCCTGTTAATCTCTCGACAGTGTCTCGTTTCCAGGAAAAGCCTTTTATTTTTTTTTTGTAGCCGTTTGGTTACTCCGAAAGATATTTGGTATGTGTGTTCTCATGGATTTGTGATTGCAGTGATTGAATCTTAGCTCCTGGCCCTGCCGTTTGCTGCCTTTACCCCTTGCTAGCCTTGTAGGCCCTTAAATCTATGTGTGAAGTCTTCCTCCCCTACTTCGTGTAGGTAATACCACTTCCTGATCACCCTGAGGCTGCAGAAATGCTTCCTGATATCCTTGTAACTCATCTTTATGTCTTTAACTTTCAACTGTGCCTTGTTGTATCAGTTCCTCGCTTCTCGCACAGTACATCCCTGTCTACCCTATCAAGTCGTCTGAACTTTTTGTATGTCGTTATCATGTCTCCTCTGGGCGTTCTATCGTCTATGATTGTCAGGTTCGGTTCCTTTAGTCTCACTTCATAGTTCATTTTCCTTAGCTATGGGACTAGTCTTATTGCATACCTTTGGTTTTCTCCAATTTGTTAACGTGCTTTATGAGGTGATGGTTCCATGCTGGTGCTGCATACTCTAAGATGGGCCTAATATGTGTCATACATAGGGCCATAAATGATTATTGTAATTCCAGAAAACTTTAATACTGACAAACATTCACTGCAGAGGTTATTCAGTTGATGCAAGCCTCTGACTTACATCAACTGAATGAGGTTTGCCGCCACTTGTTTGAACAGTCGTGCAGTTTGTCCATGTTCATTTGTAACTTTTCCATCTGTTCATTGGTTTTTATACTCCCGATAAAATTTACATCATCCGCAAACAGGGATATATCTGACTTTCTCGTATGTTATTCATATATACTAGAAACAGTGCTGATCCTAATGCCGATCCTTGGATAACACCGCTATTACACTTTCCCATTCTGACATTTTTTATCGGACAATCACTCTTTGTCTCCTTCCCATAAGATACTCTTTGATCCACTGTGCTGCATTTTCTGTTATTCTTGGATGCTCCTCACGTTTTTTTTTTCTCCCGTCTATTGTGAGGTACATTATCAAATGCCTTCTTGTATCTCAAGAATTAGCATTCTATCCATCATTCTCTCTCTCCTGCCTCACAAAAGTTACTTTATCAAAGAACTCCAGCAGGTTTGTGATGTAAGACTTATCATCTGTGAACCCACTTCCACCAGTCCAAGAACTCCACTACCCTCTTTCTGATTTTTAAACCGGGGGAGGGTTAGCCACCCAGGATAACCCAAGAAAGTCGGTGAGTCAGATGTGCCCCAGGATGCGACCCACACCAGTCGACTAACACCCAGGTACCTACTTACTGATAGGTGAAGAGGGACAGTAGGTGTAAGGAAACATCCCCATGTCAGGGATTGAACCACGGACACACTGTGTAGTATACCGCTTCCTGTTTGTCTCCTTTCTTTAATATTGGGACTACGTTTGTTGTCGTCCAGATATCTGGCAATTGTCCAGTATCCAAAGTCTTGTATATTTCAACAAGGGGTTCAACAATGCTTCTGCTCCCACTTGCAGAATCAGTGGCGAGACTTTGTCGAGATCCCTTGCTTTTGATTTATTCAGCTGACTCAGAAGTTTTTCACATCTTTACCTATCGTGCGCGTGGTGTCCAGTACCCGGTGGTGTAACCTTTCTCTCAGTCTTTGGTGATGCTCTGTTTCCATTGAGAACACCTCTTTAAATTGTTTGTTCAACTCCTCAGACTTCCTTGTCGCTTGCGCGTGTGTATTCATCTATATGTGGTTTCAGGGGTCGATTCATAGCTCATGGCCCCGCCTCTTCGCTTGTCGCTTCTTTGTTCACTCCCGGCTCCAAGAGCCAAATGTGCATGCGTGTGTATACTCATCTAATTGTGAGTAAACACCCACCCATACACCCCCACACACCCCCACACACAAACACAAAAAGCTCTAGGAGCAAGAAGAGTGACCTAGTAGTGGCCAGTGAAGAGGCGGGACCAGGAGCTGTGAATCGACCCCTGCAACCACAACTAGGTGAGTACACACACATACACACAGGCGAGTAAAACTAGGTTACTGTAACTTTAACTTCCTTCTTAACAAAGGCTGGTCATTAACATATCAAATAAGTGCGTCGTAGGGTGTGATAATTGCTGTTTACCTACTGAAGGTGGTCGACATTCTTCACTCAGACAAGACGCTGCTCTCCGCTAAGTATCTCTTCCCGGGATGGGGGGAGGTACCCTGACGTTGAGTAAGGGCTCTTTATCCGAGGAACCCGAGTTAACTCCCTCTTTCTTTGCTCAAACCTGATTTACTTCAATTTCCTAGGAACGGTATGAGTATTGCTGGTTCAGCGCTACTAGATGAATATATTTTTTTTATTAACACATAGGCCGTTTCCCACAAAGGCAGGGTGGCCCGACAAAGAAAAACTTTCATCATCATTCACTCCATCACTGTCTTGCCAGAGGCGTGCTTACACTACAGCTACAAAACTGCAACATTAACACCCCTCCTTCAGAGTGCAGACACTGTACTTCCCATCTCCAGGAATCAAGTCCGGCCTGCCGGTTTTCCTGAAACCCTTCATAAATGTTACCTTGCCTACACTCCAACAGCACGTCAAGTCCTAAAAACCATTTGTCTCCATTCGCTCCTATCTAACACGCTCACACACGCTTGCTGGAAGTCCAAGCCCCTCGCACACAAAACCTCCTTTACCCCCTCCCTCCAACCTTTTCTAGGCCGACCCCTACCCCGCCTTCCCTCCACTACAGATTTATACACTCTCGAAGTCATTTTATTTTGTTCCATCCTCTGTATATGTCCAAACCATCTCAACAACCCCTCCTCAGCTCTCTGGATAATAGTTTTGGTAATCCCGCACCTCCTAATCTCCAAACTATGGATTCTCTGCATTATATTCACACTACACATTGCCCTCAGACATGACATCTCCACTGCCTCCAGACTTCTCATTGTTGCAACATTCACAACCCATGTCTCACACCCATACAAGAGTGTTGGTATAACTATACTCTCATACATTCCCCTCTTTGCTTTCATGGATAAAGTTCTCTGTCTCCACAAGCTCTTCAGTGCACCACTCACCTATTTCCCCTCGTTAATTCTATGATTCACCTCATCCTTCATATACCCATCTGCTGACACATCCACTCCCAAATATCTGAACACATTCACCTCCTCCATACTCTCTCCTTCCAATCTGATATCCAATCTTCCATTATCTAATTTTTTTGTTATCCTCATCACCTTACTCTTTCCTATGTTCACTTTTAATTTCCTTCTTTTACAAACCCTACCAAACTCATCCACCAACCTCTGCAACTTCTCTTCAGAATCCCCCAAAAGCACAGTGTCATCAGCAAAGAGCAACTGTGACAACTCCCACTTTGTGTTAGATTCTTTATCTTTTAACCCCACACCTCTTGCCAACACCCGAGCATTCACTTCTCTTACAACTCCATCTATAAATATATTGAACAACCACGGTGACATCACACATCCCTGTCTAAGGCCTACTTTTACTTGGAAATAATCTCCCTCTCACCTACATACTCTAACCTGAGCCTCACTATCCTCGTAAAAACTTTTCACCGCTTTCAGTAACCTACCTCCTATTCTATATATTTGCAACATCTGCCACATTGCCCCACTATCCACCCTATCATATGCCTTTTCCAAATCCACAAATGCCACAAACACCTCTTTACCCTTATCTAAATATTGTTCACCTATATGTTTCACTACAAACACTTGGTCTACACACCCCCTACCCTTCCTAAAGCCTCCTTGTTCATCTGCTATCCTGCTCTCTGTCTTACTCCTAATTCTTTCAATAATAACTCTACCATACACTTTACCAGGTATACTCAACAGGCATATTTCCCTATAATTTTTACACTCTCTTTTGTCCCCTTTGCCTTTATACAAAGGAACTATGCATCACTCCCCCTTCCTTCATACAGTTAAACAAATACACCAAACATTCTTTCATACAATCCCAATTAACAATATAGAAATCATTAGAGATTCCATCAATCCCTGGAGCCTTTCCCCTACTCAAGCTAGTCACTGCCTCCTCCACCTCCTACTCACTGATCCTACCCCCTAGCCCTACCCTCTCCTCCTCTCCTAAAACACCCAGAATTCCTTCCCCTATAATCTCCCCCTCCCTTCCCACTCCCTCCCCCTGCCGTAATTTCTCCCTAAACCAAAAATCCGCATAGTTACTCATCCCATCAGTGGTACATAGAACTTGCCCCTCCCTATATCCCCCCACCCATTTACACACCTCTAATCCCATTATCGTGGTCACCTGCTGCCTTTCCCTGAACTTCCGCAATACACAGCCCGATGGTCTGTCTCCCCATAGCACCTCCTCTAAACCTCCCCTCACACGTATCGCATCGAAGCGATCGTTTTGTATGTCCCTCAATCTTCCCCTCAGGTCCTCAATGTCCGTAAACCTACCACCCCCTCCCCTTTCATAACACTCATTCAGCTGCCCCTCAAGGTATTTCTGTAAACCAAACCTCCACCACGCCTCATCCCTTCCTCTATGCTGATAATACTCCTTAATCCCTGGTTTAGCACACTTCTCCCACCATCCCAAAACATCCTCCTCCCGAGTGCCTGCAACCCTTTTCCCCACCAGTCCCTGAAAGATAACCCCTCCTCTCCCTTAAGCAATCTCACATTCATTTTCCAATAACCAGCCAATCGGTGAACCATACCATCCCATGCCACCTCTGCCATTACCGCACGATGATCTGAAAAACCCATGTCTATCATCGTCACACGCCCCACCGTAAGCCCCGAGTTATATAAAACCGATCTAATCTCGCAGCATAACCCTGCCGCACAAACGTGTGCTCTACCCTCCACCCATCACCCCTGACCACATCAGAAACTGCCGCCTCCCCGTAGTGTATCCCTCAAAACCCCAAGCACGCACCCCGCCCCTCTCGGCTCCACATCCTTATTCCTGATTACGCAATTCCAGTCACCGCCCAGAATAAAAACCATGGGTAAACCCCTCAAATGATAAAGCAAAACCTCTCGTACAAAATCCACCTTTACTTTACTGTTACTATCTGCCAGCATATAAATCCCCATAAAACATACCCTAACCTCCCCCCATACCCCATCAACCCTCACCACCCTCCTCCCTTCCCCTTCTTCCCACGCCATTACTCTAAAGGGGCTGGACTCCCTCACCACCACCGCCACCCCACCCTTTAATTTCCCTGAACTACCAACAAACATTCTATAACCTTTCAGCCGCAATTCTCTCCCACATTTGAAATTGTGCTCTTGAATGAAGCACATGTCAATATCAAACTGTCTCAAAACTCCCTCTACCCAAACCCTTTTAACTTCAGTCCTGAGGCCATTCACATTTACTGTTAAACACTTAAAAATGCTAAAAGGGGCTTTCCTCTATGTTTCGGTGACCTGGCTATAACACTCTTCGAGGCTCCTACATAATTATGTGCCTGCCACATGACCACATCCACACTATGCTGATTCAACAAACGCACAATCCACTTTCGTTTTCTTTCCTCACATAAGCCGTTTACGTTAATTGTGATACACTTAAAACCTCTAAAGTTGGTTTTCCCCTGGATCTCACTTTCGGCTTATCCACAGTCCACACCCTTACTATCAATTCCTTTTACATGTCCTTTAATTACTCCTCGAGTTTTCCCACCACTCACACCTGTTGCTGACACTTCAGCCAACATCTTCTTACCCGACCGTTGTCGGGCGTCACAATATCATCGGAGTCGGACTGGGTTGCAGCCCGTTTGCGGGAATCCCCACCAATCTTCATTTCCACATCACTTTCCTCTGCACGGTGGATGTCCACCTCCACGACCCGAGGTGAGAAGTGATCCACCAATTGCTCCACTACGTCCCCAACCACCCATCTGGAGGGTATCATCCAGAATCTCTTCAGGATCTCGAGGCTCAACTTCCTCTACCTCCCCCAACTCCACGCCTTCCTGTGACACCGGCGGGAGCGTGGCACATGCCTCCTTGGCATCACCTTGCTTACTAAGTGGTACCTCACCAGAAGATTCCACAACACTCGTCACCTCTTTTCCCTCTGGTGATGTCACCTTGTTCGCCACCTCCTCCATATGCCAAGGTGAACGATGTGCTTCCTGCTTTCAATCACAATTAGCAGCTACATGATTAAACCTCCCACATATGCGGCAAGTACTTTGCTGGCCACTATAGGTCACAAAGACCTGAGTCCGAAAAACCTCCATAACCACAAAGGAAGGAATGGGGTATTTCAGTGACATTTTCAGGGAAAATGACCCCTCTGGCAAACCGGCATAAAGACCATCCATCCACTTTCCAATGGTGACCTGGTGGATGGTGCCATAAGCACCAAAAACATCATGAAGGTCATCTTCCAAAGCTTCAAACGGCACGTTACAAACACGCACCCAAATGTAGTGCCGTGAAACATCCCGTAGGTGTACCTCCACTGCTGCATTGACGTCCAATCGTAACTCTTCATACTTGTCGACAAGCCTCTCATACACACTGGCAGTCGCCAATTTAATAAAGATGCGTTTTGCTCCATTGAGGGCCACTCCATACAGGTCACGATTGTCAAGATGATAAGTATCTCTCAGGATCTCCGGAAGTAGAAGAGAAGACGTCGTCCCGTAGATGGAACCACGAAGAAGCTCTATGCAAACAGTGTTAACCCTCCTAACTGCTTGCGCCATCTTGTAATTGCCAGTCGGCTGGGTAAGAGGCGAGAGCTCAAAAGCAGGCGTCCGCACAGGCCAAGGTCTGCGCAATGAATGATTAATGAAACATTACACAAATAACCCTCACGAAGGAGACAAACTGACGACGTTTCGTGACTAGTTCATAGTCCAAGTCGGTCCGAAACGTCGTCATAAGTTTCAGTCTCCTGTGTGCGGGTTATATGTATTGTTCCAGTCACGGTAATGTGACTTTTTAATTCTTTAATGATACATGTCAATGAGACACTACTAAATTCACTTAATTAATATGATGGGAAACCTTCACAAAATATTAAATTGATAAGAGAACTTGTGAGTGTGATAAATGGTTTTAAAAACTTACAAGTTTTCTTCTCAATCTTCATAAGAAAACTCACGCTGCTGTAAGATACAGTAATATATTATTACGGGACCAGTTATTAAAGGTGTGATTGTACATTGTATATTTGTTTTTGTTTTTGTTTTTTATTTTGCATATTTCATAAATATGAGAAACGCTACATATATGTGTATAAAATTATCCATTGACTCCTCGACCTATGCTGATACAAAACAACATTTTATTACCCTCACTAGTTTGGCGATTTCGCACTACTTTTAAAAAATTAACTATAGCTCATGACGTGTTACCTCCCTCATAACAGGCGTCTGCCTCCTGGCACGAAGAAAAGAGAAAGACGGGCGTTAAATGGTGGCAACGTTACGTACACCATTACAAAGATATTAATAGAGCCAACCTGGTCACCATGATTAAGTCTGCAAGATGAACTCACTGCAACTCCCCATCTCTCTTCCTTGCCTGGCTCGGAGCTGCGTCCTCACACAACACAGACGTATTAGAGGAAGCCAGTTCACTCTGACCCAACAAGGACTGAGGCTCACAAGTGGCATCACTCTCATCCTGTATGGGATTGAAAATCTTTGCAAGGTTTCTTTGATCAGGCTGGCCCCGGCTTAATAATGGGAGACCCAAGGTTTTTATCATCAGTACCTAGGTTTTATAATGGGAGAACACAGGTTTTATCATAAGTACACGGGGCTTTATAATGGACACCAAGACTTTATACTGGGCACCCAGGCTTTATACTGGGCACCCAGGCTTTATACTGGGCACCCAGGCATTATCTTGGGCACCCAAGCTTTATCTTGGGCGCCCAAGCTTTATCTTGGGCACCCAAGCTTTATCTTGGGCACCCAAGCTTTATCTTGGGCACCCAAGCTTTATCTTGGGCACCCAAGCTTTATCTTGGGCACCCATGCTTTATCTTGGGCACCCAAGCTTTATTTTGGGCACCCAAACTTTATCTTGGGCACCCAAGCTTTATCTTGAGCACCCAAGCTTTATCTTGGGCACCCAAGCTTTATCTTGGGCACCCAAGCTTTATCTTGGGCACCCAAGCTTTATATTGGGCTCGCAAGCTTTATCTTGGGCACCCAAGCTTTATCTTGGACACCCAAGCTTTATCTTGGCCACCCAAGCTTTATCTTGGCCACCCAAGCTTTATCTTGGCCACCCAAGCTTTATCTTGGCCACCCAAGCTTTATCTTGGCCACCCAAGCTTTATCTTGGCCACCCAAGCTTTATCTTGGCCACCCAAGCTTTATCTTGGCCACCCAAGCTTTATCTTGGCCACCCAAGCTTTATCTTGGCCACCCAAGCTTTATCTTGGGCTCCCAGGCAAACTTTAAAATGGAGTTCCAGGCTTTATACTAGGCTAACACCAAAATTAATCTAACCTAATATAACCTAGCCTAACCTAACCTAACCAAACATAATCTAACCTAACCTAATTAATCTACAGAGATATTGCTTAAACCAGCCTAACCCTAACTTACTTAATCTAACCTTAGCTAAAATAACCTAACCTTAGTTAGTAAAATAGGAAGGAAAAACATGAAAAGGTAATAAAAATCTTCATGGAACAGTGGCACCCTGTGGCACCCCGTGACACCTCGTGGCACCCTGTGGTACCCCGTGGCACCCAGTGGCACCTGAAACCACAGCGGAAGTCAGATAAGATAGCAGGAGTGACTTTGATGTAGGTTTTGTCTAGTATTTTGTGGAATCCAGAACCGAACGTCCCCTCCCTCTCTCTCTCTCTCTCTCTCTCTCTCTCTCTCTCTCTCTCTCTCTCTCTCTCTCTCTCTCTCTCTCTCTCTCTCTCTCTCTTTTACACAAGGTTTTCAAGGGTTCCTACTTAATTCACAAGCTAAGAGCTGTTGCCTACATCAGCTCATTTTAAAACCTTGTTATGAGAAATACAAATATTGAACAGGCTGAAGTTGGAGCCATCTATGGGCCAGCAATTTCATTTGATCAATTGGCTTTATTTCGCTGATGTCGTTATGTTGTACGAACATGTTCCAGACTCGAGCGATCCTAGGAATAAATGGTCTCAGATGAAGCGATGTTCTGGAGAAGGATACAGGCAGAGTGTTGTCTGCTGCCCGTCTTGTTGTGTAGTAGTTTCCTTCTTGCTGTCCGCAGAGTGGAACCAAGTGTGGTACTTTGACAATATTGGCCTTATACATAAAAAGGCCAATATTGTCAAAGTACCACACTAGTTCCACTCTGCGGACACCGGAAGTGAGCTTCTATACAACAAGACGGGCAGCAAGCAACAACTACTCTCTGGCTGTTCCCTTCTCAAGGACATCACTTCATCTCTCTCTCTCTCTCTCCTCCTCCTCTCTCTCTCTCTCTCTCTCTCTCTCTCTCTCTCTCTCTCTCTCTCTCTCTCGACAGCATTCTACATAGTGTTGAATTGTATTCTTTAAATGTGGCCAAAGATCCAATTTACTGAACTGTGACAGTCAACCAGCAAGTGACTGTGTTGCCATGGCTTTACTGTGTCATCTTGGCAACACCGTTACATCACTGTGTTGTTATGGTAACACTGTGTTCCAAAACTGTGTCGTCATTTTAACGCTGTATTACAACACTCTGTCATCAAGGTAATGCTGCGTTAGAACACTGTGTCTTCTTGGCAGAACTGTGTTGCAACACTGTGTCTTCTTAGCAACACTGTGTTGCAACACTGTGTGTCAATGTAACACTATTATTACACTGTGTTGCAACACTGTGCCTTCTTAGCAACACTGTGTTGCAACACTGTGTCTTCTTGGCAGAACTGTGTTGCAACACTGTGTCTTCTTAGCAACACTGTGTTGCAACACTGTGTCTTCTTAGCAACACTGTGTCAATGTAACACTATTATTACACTGTGCTTCAACATTGTCACCACGACATGTTTACAATAACGTGACTTCTTGCTAAGTGACAAACTGTCTTACTCGAGTAACTTCTGCAGGCGCCAGCGTCTACAACATCAGCTGAGCAACACAGGTTGTCACTTTCTTACTGCAGCTGACAGAGCCTAGTGGTGGAGTGCTGGCTATGTTCACGCCATGCCACAGGTTTGTGCCCGCCCTGACATTAGCTTTGAAGGGACAACAATTAGATTATACACACACACACACACACACACACACACAAAAGGATCTGGACAGGCTGCAGGCCTGGTCCAGAAACTGGCTCCTGGAGTTCAGCCCCACCAAGTGCAAAGTCATGAAGTTTGGGGAAGGGTAAAGAAGACCACAGAAGGAGTACAGTGTAGGGGGCCAGAGACTACAAACCTCACTCAAGAAAACGGATCTTGTGGTGAGTATAACACCGGGCACATCTCCTGAGTCGCACATTAACCAAATAACTGTTGCAGCACATGGGCGGCTAGCAAGCCTAAGAATAGCATTCCAACATCTCAATAAGGAATCGTTCAGGAGTATGCAGCACCAGTTTGGAACCCACACCTAGCCAAGCACGTACGGAAATTAGAGAAAGTGCAAAAGTTTGCAACAAGACTAGTCCCGAAGCTAAGGGACATGTCCTACGAGGAGAGGTTAAGGGAAATCGACCTGACGACACTGGAAAACAGGAGAGATAGGGGGGATATGATAACGAGATATAAAATACTGAGAGGAATTGACAAGGTGGACAGAGACAGGATGTTCTAGAGATGGGACACAGCAACAAGATGTCACAGTTTCAAGTTGAAGACTTAAATGAATCACAGAGATGTTAGGAAGTATTTCTTCAGTCACAGAGTTGTCAGAAAGTGGAATAGTCTGGGAAGTGATATAGTGGAGGCAAGATCCATACATAGCTTTAAGAAGAGGTATGATAAAGTTCATGGAACAGGAAGAGTGGCCTAGTAGCGACCAGTGAAGAGGCAGGACAAAGAGCTGTGATTCGACCCCTGCAATCACAACTAGGTGAGTACACACACAAGTAAAACAAAAAAGAGAGGGGTAGATAGACTGCATTTTCTTGAACTATATGAAGGTCTTTGACACAGTTCCGCACGAGATTTGTGTAAAAGCTAGAGGAGCAGGCAGGAATGAGAGGAAAGGCACTGCAGTGGATCAGGGAATACCTGACAGGAAGGAAACAACAAGTGATGGTACGTGACGAGGTGTCAAAGTGGGCACATGTGACGAGCTGGGTTCCACAAGGGTCAGTCCTAGGGCCGGTGCTGTTTCTGGTATATGTGAATGACATGACGGAAGGGATAGACTCAGAAGTGTTCCTGTTCACAGACCATGTGAAGCTAATGTGGAAAATTCAAGCGGATGGGGAGTTTAACCCCACCAAGTACAAAGTCATGAAGATTGAGGAAGGTCAAAGAAAACCGCAGACAGTACAGGCTAGGGGGCCAAATACTGCAAACCTCACTCAAGGAAAGGGATCTTGGGGTGAGTATCATAACGAACTCATCTCCTGAGGCGTACATCAACCAAATAACTGCTGTAGCATATGGGCTCCTGGCAAACCTAAGAATAGCGTTTCGACATTATAGTAAGGAGTCTTTCAATACACTGTACACCGTGTACATCAGGCCTATACTGGAGTATGCAGCACCAGAATGGAACACACATCTGGTCAAGCTCGTCAAGTAATTAGATAAAGTGCAAAGGTTTGCAATAAGACTAGTCCCGGAGCTCGGGGGCATGTCCTGTGATGAGAAGTTAAGGGAAATTAATCTGATGACACTGAAGGACAGGAGGGATAGGGAGGACATGATAACGACGTATAAAATACTGAAAGGAATCGACAAGGTGGATAGGGACTGAAGGTTTCAGTGATGGGACACAGCAACAAGGGGTCACGAGTGGAAGTTGAAAACTCAGATGAGCCACAGGAATGTTAGGAAGTATTTCTGCAGTGGAACAATCTGGAGAGTGATGTAATGGAGGTAGGATCCATACATAGATTTAAGAAGAGGTACGATATAGGTCTTAGAGTAGGAAGAGAGTGGACCTAGCGATGAGCGAAGAGGCGAGGCCAGGAGCTGTGAATCGACCCCTGCAACCACAAATAGGTGAGTACACACACACACACATACACACACACACACATACACACACACATATATATATATATATTTGCACTAGAGGTGGACCTCATCCTATTTTAAATATATATATATATATATATATATATATATATATATATATATATATATATATATATATATATATATGCTAACAAACAAATAAACAAGTACTGCTGCAAGCGTATTCCACTAAAATAATCTTTCCTGGTTAATTTTCTTGGAAGAGTGCAGGGTAAACCCAGGAAAATACCAAGCGTATGTACGCTGAACCGCGTATCACTCACTAAACAAATAGTTACTGACAAGAAGATGCAGTTGAGTAGATGCACAAACTTGTCATGATTGTTTTCCCAATACAGTAATTATTAGCACTTAATCAAAATGTGACTGAATTTCAAGACGGCGTGGAGAGGGCCAACAGGAAGCGACCAGCAGGAAGATGAGAGGAGGAGAAGCGAAGGAGGAGGAAGGGGGTGGTGGGGAGGAAGAAGAGAAGGAAGAGGGAAGTGGCCCGGTGGTCTGGTGGCTTGAGCTCTCGCTTCACACACGGAGGGCCCGGGTTCGATTCCCGGCGGGTGGAAACATTTCGACGTGTTTCCTTACACCTGTTGTCATGTTCACCTAGCAGCAAATAGGTACCTGGGTTGTTAGTCGACTGGTGTGGGTCGCATCCTGGGGGACAAGATTAAGGACCCCAATGGAAATAAGACAGACAGTCCTCGATGACGCACTGACTTTCTTGGGTTATCCTGGGTGGCTAACCCTCCGGGGTTAAAAATCCGAAGAAATCTTATCTTAAAGACTCGTTTACTGTCAATATTAAAAAGACCTTGCACACCCTCCACATATAATTTTCTGGGTGCTGTGGTTCAATCCAGCTCAAAAAACGCCAAAAAAATGGCACGTCTTGTCGACATGTGCCTTCAAATCGTCAGTGTGAGATCTCATCTGAGAAAGACCACGGAATCATGATTCCCGGATCCCCTCAATAAGTAATCCCCAAGTAACATCGTAGTCTAGCCAGAAAGGAGTCAAACCCGACTGGATCCCAAATACATAATCTAATAATGGATTTATACTTTCTTCTTCACTCAGTTTGTGGTACTAACTCCAGATCAGTGACTTCTCGACACTGCCTGGCTCCTGTACTTGTTGCTTGGTTGGGTTTTCACCTGTATACCGCTAGCTAGTAAGGTAAATTCTCTCGGTATACACGCTGAAAGGTACACTATTACTATTATTATTAAGAGTGGGCAAGTTGACCATGCGAGGAAATTAGTCTAGTAAATACTGTAGTGTTTTGGCGGCCACCATCTATATACTGACTTAACTCGTCTCACTGACTTAATTTGATGCCGTTGCTGGGACGAACACACACTAGGAAGACATGTACATGCTGGGCCTTTTTTGGCAGCGCTTGTGATCATGACTTGTAAAGCAACGACCGTTTTGCTTAACAAGCCGTGTGTAAATTCATGGGTACCATAGTTCCGCCAAAATCAAATGTTTACAATCACTAATTGTGACTTCCTCATTACACTGATATTGATTTGGAGGACATAAAAGCTAGAGCTGCCTAGTAGCCTCTTTACGGGTCGCAGGTTCTTGAAACAACGCATCACTGGGTTGCAACTGTGACTTTCACTAACCTTTCCCATAAACAACTGTTTCAGGTTAGAAAATTCTTAAGACCCTCTGTAGCAAGGCAGCCAACATGACGCGTTGGTCATCTCCGGGCTGCTAGGCTGTGGGTTTCAATCTCGTTTACGACATAAGAATTTCTTATATTCACTCATTATTAATTTATAAACACAAAAAAAAAAAACACACACACACACACACACACACATATAAAATACTGCGATTAATAGATAAGGTGGACAGAGACAAGATGTTCCAGAGAGGGGACACAGAAACAAGGGGCCACAATTGGAAGTTGAAGACTCCTATGAGTCAAAGGGATGTTAGGAAGTATTTCTTCAATCATAGAGTTGTCAGGAAGTGGAATAGCCTAGAAAGCGACGTAGTGGAGGCAGGAACCATACATAGTTTTAAGACGAGGTTTGATAAAGCTCATGGAGCAGGGAGAGAGAGGACCTAGTAGCAATCAGTGAAGAGGAGGGGCCAGGAGCTATGACTCGACCCCTGCAACCACAAATAGGTGAGTACTATGACAGGGTGACAGCAGTGAGACGAGAGAGAGGGGTGGGTAGATTGCATTTTCTTGGACTGTAAGAAAGCGTTTGACACAGTTCCACACAAGAGATTAGTGCAAAAGTCGGAGGACCAGGCAGGGATAACAGGGAAGGCACTCCAATGGATCAGAGAATACCTGTCAGGAAGACAGCAGCGAGTCATGGTACGTGGCGAGGTGTCAGAGTGGGCGCCGGTGACGAGTGGGGTTCCACAGGGGTCAGTCCTAGGACCTGTGCTGTTTCTTGTATTTGTGAACGACATGACGGAAGGAATAGACTCCGAAGTGTCCCTGTTTGCAGATGATGTAAAGTTGATGAGAAGAATTCAATCGGACAAGGACCAGGCAGAACTATAAAAGGATCTGAACAGGCTGCAAGCCTGGTCCAGCAATTGGCTCCTGGAATTCAACCCCACCAAGTGCAAAGTCATGAAGATTGGAGAAGGGCAAAGAAGACCGCAGACGGAGTACAGTCTAGGGGCCAGAGACTACATACCTCAATCAAGGAAAAAGATCTTGGGGTGAGTATAACACCAGGCATATCTTCTGAGGCGCACATCAACCAAATAACTGCTGCAGCATACGGGTGCCTAGCAAATCTAAGAACAGCATTCCGACATCTTAATAAGGAATCGTTCAGGTCCCTGTACACTGTGTACGTTAGGCCCATATTGGAGTATGCAGCACCAGTTTGGAACCCACACCTAGCCAAGCACATAAAGAAGCTAGAGAAAGTGCAAAGGACAGGAGAAATAGGGGGAGGGCATGATAACGACATATAAGATACTGAGAGGAATCGACAAGGTGGACAGAGACAGAATGTTCCAGAGATGGGACACAGCAACAAGGGGACACAGTTGGAAGTTGAAGACTCAGATGAATCACAGGGATGTTAGGAAGTATTTCTTCAGTCACAGAGTGAAGCGATGTAGTGGAGGCAGGTATGATAAAGCTCATGGCGCAGGGAGAGTGACCCAGTAGCGGCCAGTGAAGAGGCGGGACCAGGAGCTATGAATTGACCCCTGCAACCACAACTAGGTGAGTACATACATACACACACACACAGGCGCACATCAACCAAATAACTGCTGCAGCATACGGACGCCTGGCAAACCTAAGAACAGCATTCCGACATCTTAATAAGGAGTCATTCAGGACCCTGTACACTGTGTACGTTAGGCCCATATTGGAGTATGCAGCACCAGTTTGGAACCCTCACCTAGCCAAGCATGTAAGGAAACTAGAGAAAGTGCAACGGTTTGCAACAAGACTAGTCCCGGAGCTAAGGGGGTATGTCCTACGAGAAGAGGTTACGGGAAATCGACCTGACGACACTGGAAGACAGGAGAGATAGAGGGGATATGATAACGACATATAAAATACTGAGAGGAATCGACAAGGTGGACAGAGACAGAATGTTCCAGAGATGGGACACAGCAACAAGGGGTCACAGTTGGAAGTTGAAGACTCAGATGAACCACAGGGATGTTAGGAAGTATTTCTTCAGTCACAGAGTTGTCAGGAAGTGGAATAGGCTGGGAAGTGATGTAGTGGAGGCAGGATCCATGCATAGCTTTAAGGAGAGTTATGATAAAGCTCATGGAGCGGGTAGAGTGACCGAGTAGTGGCCAGTGAAGAGGCGGGGCCAGGAGCTGTGAATCGACCCCAACTAGTGAGCACACACACACATACACGCACGCATATACAATATTCCTAGTGTCTAATCGACATGTGCCTAGTACACTTCCAACATCATTGGAGGCAGCAACAGCTGCACGACCACCACTATCAACAAGCGAGGCAGCGCCACCATCATAAGAGGCAGCTCACTGGCTGGAAGTCAGTCCTTGGCCGCCATCCGCAGCGTACGTATCTGCGTGGAGTCATCCGCTCCGTCTTGTCCTGAGAGGACACACGCCTTGCCAGCAGCACAACTGACCTTGCCATCCTCCCTCTCACTCTACGATGAACCACTCTTACACACTTCCCGTTCTGCTTCATTGACGTCGTATCTGCGAAGCTATTCAGTTGGAAATCCTCTAACAGGGAAGGCAGAGATGGGTGCATGTCCCCAGGCCTGTGGAGTGGCACACTAAGCTCACGCCTGTACCTGCAGTGGTAGTGCGTACAGGGAAGCACAGGTGACCCATCTTAAATACAGGAAGTGGATCATAGTCGCTATGTTATTATGGCAGTGAAAGTATGGCATTTTAAGACTTTTTGGTAGTTGTCTTTGTGGGTTAACAAACAATGGTTGAAGACCTATCTGCTTGACAATTAAGATTCATCTCTACTCGCGCGTATTCTGCTCTCATGTACTACTTAATGTTTTCAATAGCTATTTGAAAAAAGTACTTACATGTTAAGTTTGCAATAAATCCAAGACAGAATTTGAAGGCCATCTCGATGTGCTTGTTTAGAAAGAGATGAACTGTCATTGACACCTTCAGTGATAATTAGATCATCATTGGCAACTCTTGTGATAAATGAATCATCTCGAGCATTAGCGGCACCTCCAGTGATAACTGGATTACAACTGGGATCAGTGACACCTCCAGTGACATCTCTCTCACCATCGCCTCCAGTAATACCTGGATCATCACTAGCGTCAGCGGCATCTAGATTACCTCACCTATATTACAGTATCTGGATTACCGCTGACATCAGCGGCTCCAGCAGCGTACCACCTCTGAGAACATATTCCTCGCTGATAAATGGATGCAGCAGACACGAAAACAACATCAATATTCACCTAAGAGCAGGTGAGTATGTAATGTAAATAAACCTTTAAGCACCAGTAGCATGTTTTGCTAGGCTGTTACATAGAGTTTGACAGGTTCAAGAGGTATGGAAAGCCAATACCTAATACGGTAACTGGTCAAGATAATGAATTTCCGCTACATTTAGGTTACTTTTCGCTTCATTGAAGAGGAAAATAAACTCTTAATTACCAGATCTAATCGGAGTATTTTTAAGTTTAGCTTCTTTCAGGTTTTGAAGGTCGAGTCAAACTAGACACCCAGAAGCTTGATGGGGTTACTCGCTAGTTCTTGTTGCTTAGTGTGTTTTATTATAATGTATTTTGATCTATGTAGTGTATTGAGGCGTAGTGTGTGTTGTATTGTGTTATTGGGTATTGTTTTTAGGTGAGTGTTGGGTTGTATTCCGATATGATATATGGTATTGGACTAAATTGTATTACATGGTGTTATGCTGCATGTTGGTGTATTTGTTTTGTAGTGTTGTGTGGTAGTATATTGCAGACTTTTGTGATTTATTAAATTTAATTAGGTTAAGAACATTAAAGTTGCAAAATGGAATTTCACATTATAGTGATTGTAAAAGTTTAGGGTAATAATTCATTACTTTCACGAAATTGTAAAATCTCCGGTTACATTGACGGGCGTGAAGGGCATGTGATTAAATCTTTACTATTAAGTCTGAGTATGACCGGGTATTGTGTAAGTAACGTGACTTATGGCAACAGTGTGACCTCTCACGTCCGATGGATTTTGTAAAAGAAAACTCTTTCAGAGGTTATATGTCATCGTGGTGCAGGTGCAGTGAAGGGTTGACACTTGGCGAACCCAGGCTTGAGTCCCATGATGCCTTGTTTGCACAACACAGGTTGTTCTACATGACCCTGCGAGAACATGATTTAGTGGCACCCAGTGTTGCATTGTGTTGTGTGTTGTATTGTGGTTCACTGTATCAGGGTAAGCTGTGGGGTGTCTAGTGAAGAGAGAACGTCGTGAGACTTGTCCTGTGAGGAATGTTTGTGGAGTGTTATTGCTTGCATGCATGGCATTCCCCGAGTACCTTGAGGGGGGTCTTGCTTTAAAGCAGAATTGAAAGTTGCAAAGAAAGAGTTTCAGCTTTTCATTAACTAAATTTTTTATATAGTGGTGAATGAAAAGTAGTGGAATGAAAGGGAATGAAATTAACGATGAACAGTTTCAAAACGCAAATCTAGATAATATAAATCGCTTCACTTTGTTACAGGATTAATGTAGTTCTGTTTTCGATAAGGAGAGAGATCGGGTCAAAAGTTACAGCTCATGATGGTAAGAATATTAATATTGTTAAGGATTTATAAGTTAGATAGCTGAATGAAACATTTTAGAATAAAAATAGGACGAGGAGACAGTGTATTTCCCTGGTGCTGGGATGGAGGCTGTACTTGACAGGTTAGAAATAATGACAAGTGATGCGATCAACCCCATTATCTGCCTCAATGCTAGAGGCAATGGTGCGAAAGTGTACTCACCTAATTGTACTCACCTAATTGTACTCGCCTAATTGTGGTTGCAGGGGTCGAGACTCAGCTCCTGGCCCCGCCTCTTCGCTGTCCGCTACTGGGTCTCTGCTCTTCCTGCTCCATGAGCTTTATCATACCTTGTCTTAAACCTATGTATGGTTCCTGCCGTCACTATATCTTTCTCTAGACTATTCCACTTCCTGACTACTCTGTGGCTGAAGAAATGCTTCCTAACACCCCTTTGACTCATCTGAGTCTTCAGCTTCCAGTTGTGTCCCCTTGTTTCTGTGTTCCCTCTCTGGAACATCATGTCACTGTCTACCTCTTCCTGCTCCATGAGCTTTATCATACCTTGTCTTAAACCTATGTATGGTTCCTGCCGTCACTATATCTTTCTCTAGACTATTCCACTTCCTGACTACTCTGTGGCTGAAGAAATGCTTCCTAACACCCCTTTGACTCATCTGAGTCTTCAGCTTCCAGTTGTGTCCCCTTGTTTCTGTGTTCCCTCTCTGGAACATCATGTCACTGTCTACCTCTTCCTGCTCCATGAGCTTTATCATACCTTGTCTTAAACCTATGTATGGTTCCTGCCGTCACTATATCTTTCTCTAGACTATTCCACTTCCTGACTACTCTGTGGCTGAAGAAATGCTTCCTAACACCCCTTTGACTCATCTGAGTCTTCAGCTTCCAGTTGTGTCCCCTTGTTTCTGTGTTCCCTCTCTGGAACATCATGTCACTGTCTACCTCTTCCTGCTCCATGAGCTTTATCATACCTTATCTTAAACCTATGTATGGTTCCTGCCGTCACTATATCTTTCTCTAGACTATTCCACTTCCTGACTACTCTGTGGCTGAAGAAATGCTTCCTAACACCCCTTTGACTCATCTGAGTCTTCAGCTTCCAGTTGTGTCCCCTTGTTTCTGTGTTCCCTCTCTGGAACATCCTGTCACTGTCTACCTTGTCGATTCCCCGCAGTAGTGTGAGAATGAGGCGCTGCTTACTAAGTACAGGGCAGTTGTGTATTTTTCTAGGTCAAAGAGAAAGATCCCAGTCATATGTATCGTTTTGCCAAGAAGAGAAGTGGACAATGAATAATCTAGGCTAGGTAGTAAAACTTGCACGGCTATAACAGTTCCATTCATTGACAACTGAGATAATATATCGGGCAAATATGACATGTATGCGAGGAAGAGAGTGGATATTTCTGTGGCAAAGTTGGTTGCTTGTCCCATTTCAGCAGATGGTGGCCTTTATTTTATAAATAAGACTTTAAATTGATGGAAATTAGAGGTATGAGTGCAAGCGAGAACAAAATTGTGCTACTTTTAACAACAGAAATAAGAATTATATAGATTGTATATTGAATTTCTCAGAAAATGTCGACAGTAACCAAGACCTAGCTCAATCTGAAGAGTCGGACATGCCTTTTAAATGGCACACACAAAGGTTCAGACTTTTCCAGACAGAAACAGTCAAAGCGACTCGGAGTACTTTTTACCCTGACTTTAATCTTACGACTTCCTAGAGATCGATGATGCATTTTCAGATAGTTTGTAACAAGAACAAACTAGAGGAAGACTAAGTGGGAGCATCGCGGCGGGTATAATTCACAAAAACAATGTGTGGAGGAAACCTCAGATGATATTTCGGTCCTTCCTGGACCATTATCAGTCGCACCTTGATAATGTGGAGTAAGGATACAAATGCAGTATATTGCGAGCCTTTATTGACAACGTTTAACCCAGACAGTGGGCTTAAGCCACAAGCAGATCTGTGACTTGATAAAGCCCACTGTGTGAGCGAAACGTTGTCAATAAATGATCGGATAATGTTCCAAGACAGAACGAAACGTCACTGAAGGTTTCCCCTAGAGGTAATATACATCTTGATGTGGTTCTAACAAACAAGGAAACCCTGAAGAATAATTTTAAGATTACTGATAAATTCGGATAAATGCGATCATAAATAAATTAGTTATTATTATTTTTTATTATTATTATTATTATTATTATTATTATTATTATTATTATTATTATTATTATTATTATTATTATTTTGTATTATTATTATTATTATTATTATTATTATTATTGATGACGATAACAGCTAGAGATTCAGATATTAGCTCAGCCGTCTACAGTGGACCAAGAGATACCACCTACTAGCTAGTGGGGCAGACTGACTAGAGACTATCGCTAAGGAGACCTGTCAAACAGTAATAAAGACGGTTGTCAATTTGACATTTCCCAGAACGTCGTGCAGTTGTCAAAACCAAATACATTAATCACAGTGAAACTGTATCTAGCCAAAATGACTTTAAATGGATAAACAGAAGATAACTACTCTTGGACAAGAAGAAAGACTTTTATAGGCTTATCAAAAGAAGACACAAGTAACCTTCCCCCCCGCCGCACATAAGATATTGAAACTTATCACGACGTTTCGGTCCAGTTTTGACCATTAACTAGTAGCATAAAAATGCGAAAGGGATTCTGTATATATACGAGATGGGGGAGAGGCCAGGAATAGTGAAGCAAGAGGAGGAAATAGTGCATAAGTAATAGTGATAGACGTAATAGTAGTTATTGTGCTTATTCTTTATCAAAAGAGAGTCAGGCAGCTTATGGACCAAAATGTTCAACTCAACAGAGGTGAAAATGTGGTAAGGAAAGCTGAAAGATAATATTAAATTAAGATTGCAATGGAATCTAAAATCAGCCCTTCAGTTTCTTCGCAGTACAGCATATTCTGTTCCTGAATAGTCTGGTTGGTCAGGACAGGGCCAGTCACAATGCCGTTCCGCAAGGATTAGTTGCAAGTCCATTGTTCATAATTTACATTAAAACCTTGACAAGGGAATAACTCTGGACACCTTACTGTCAATAATAATGATATGTGCTCAGTTTTTAACAGCTATTTCCTTCCGGTCTTCACACAAGAAGACACAAATAATATCATATTAATTATTATAGTGTACCTGAGGGAAACAAAATATGTAATAGCACAGTCACCAGGGATATGGTTATTAATTTTAACTGGCTGAACGTTTAAAGCAGTTTCTAGATCACGATGAACCGTTTACAATGGTTCTTAAAGAATGAAACTTAGTGAAACATTACTTGACCTTTTTAAGATATCACTCCAGACAGGTGTTTTGCCGTATATGTGAAAGATGGCTAATGTAATTCTTGTCTTTAAATCAGAAGATAAGTCATCACCATCAGATTACTGCCCAATAAACCTAACATCGGTAGTAGGCAAATTATTAGTCAAATATATCTGACATAATAATCCACCTTAATGTTCACAGTTTGATTAACGAGTCTCAACAGGGATACACAAGGGATTAATGCCTGACAAAGTTGCTGACCTTCGGTAAAGCTTTTTGAGGCAGAGGATTATGGTAAAGAATGGAATGTTGTTTATTTGGATTTCAGTAAAGCGTTTTGATAAAATACCCTCAAAATAATTTTTTTTAAAGAGGCATCACATGGCATAGAGGGAAATATTCTCTCCTTGATAGAAGCATGGCTGACCAATAGGCAACAATGATTTTGCATTAATGGGACAAAACCAGGATGGGGACCAGTTACAAGTGGCGTTCCACAAGATTCAGTTTTATACCCTTTGCTGTTCATGATTAACATAAATGACCTTGACGACTGAATAAATAGTAATAAATAGTGATACAAAAATATGCTGAATAATAGAATCAGAGGATGATACCCTAAGCTTCAGGAGGATTTGGACAAGCTAATGTCGTAGTGAGAAAAGTGGTAGATGCATTTCATTGTACATAAATGCAAAGTCCTAAAGGTAGCTAATGTAAATAACCCTAGTACTTAAAAGCTAAGTGTAGAACTTTGGCCATACGGAATGTGAAAAGACTTGGAAGTTATAGTAAGCGGTAATCTGAAGCCAAGACAGCAGTGCCTGAGAGAGCATAATAAGGCTTACAGATTACTTGGTTTTATATCAAGAAGTATAATAGGAGTCCATATGTAGTAAAACCTCTGGACTTCTATTACTACAGCTCTATACATCATTAGTAAGGCCTCACCTAGATTATGCAGCTCAGTTCTGGTCTCCATACTACAGAATGGATATAAATTCAGTCAGATTAATTTTTTGTTTAAGAAATCGTTGATACGAAGACGTAGAATGAGAGAAGATATGATTGAGGTGTACAAGTGGAAGATGGGTATCAATAAAGGAGATATAAATAGGGTATCGAGGATACCGCCCCAAGAAAAAAAATCGAATAGATTCGAATTGGTAAGTTTAGGTTCAGAACGGATGTAGGAAAGTACTAGTTAGAGCAGTCGATAAGTGGATGAGTCGATGAGTAGAACAATCTTCCCAGTAGGTGAATAAGACGGATGTGCAACACCTGGGTATCCTTATGCTTGATAAAGCTCCTAGAGAGTGAAACGTTGCCACAATAAAATGTCACATTAGTTGCACTTACCTGGGGTTTATCTGGAGAGGGTTTCGGGGGTCAACGCCCCCGCTTGTGTCCTTTTTACCTAACATAAAGCTAAATAAGTCACATGGCCCTAACGAACTATTTTCAAGGATTTTTACAGAATGCAAAGATAAACGGTCTTATTTTCTTGGAGATTTACTAAGGAGACGTTTGCCCGCCAGGGGCTTTATCATTCTGATATAGAGACACTAAGTAGGAGCATACATAGGTTCAAAATCACTTGTTGCGGTAGTGGGAGCTATGTGATGGCCGTGTCTGGCTTGTCAGTATGATCATCTTTATGAATTCTTAAAACTGTTCTGTACACAGAAACTCGCACATTAATCTTTTAAACTTCACAAATACCAAATTAGTCATCAGAGAAACTGGTTGTCACCACGAGCGCTGTTCAGAATCTGCTCTCATTGTCATCAACAAAACCATCACAGAAAACTTTTACGTTCTTATGCTTTCAGATGTTCTCGCCAGACTCATCCTGTCCGGGCTTGATACATTCATCACGTAGCCCCAACTCCCACATGCAGCACTTCGCCTTGGACCTTTATATTTCCTCTTTCTACTTCATATCTCTTTAAAGTCCTAATTTCACCTTCATGACATACAAGAATATCTTTTTAAACGAATTGTTGCTGTTTTCTGCAGGAAATTTGGAAAAGGAAAATGGGAAATCGATTTACAAAATGGAAGATGGATTCTTAGCTTCCAGTTACCGACCAATCTCCAGTCAGCCTTACATAAGTAGTAGGAAAATTAAGGGAATTCATAAATTTCAGATACAATTTGAAGTAACCCTGATGGATATTATGTGATCAAATGAAAATCAACGAGGTTTTTCAAGGGGCCATTCTTGCTCGATAAATTTGCTGACCTATATTCACTAGGGTAATTAAATCAGTGGACCATGAAAAAGGTGTGCTTATATGGATATCAGTAAGGCTTTTTTATATGGATCCCAGTAAGGTTTTCATAAGTGTTCTATATATAAGACTGATGAAAAAAGGTACCAGCGTAGTATTGAAGAAGAAATTCTCTCCTGTATCCAGGCACAGCTGATCAGTAGGAAAAACAGTTCACGTAACTGGAGAGATTTCGGAAAAGCGATCCGTCACACCTGGAGTTCCATAGATGTCGGTAGTATGTCTCTTGTAGCTCACAATATACATGAATAATGTAGATGAGTGATTAAATAGCGATGTAAGTTTGCCGATGACTCAAATATAGGCCAACAGATAATTCCTGAGACAAAAGGTGTTTCATAATAATTTAGATAACTTTTTATTGTGGACAGAAAAGTAGTTTCTAATCCTAGAAAGAAGAAAATAACAAAGGTACTTATAAACTAATTAATATAGAACATAAACCGAATGCAGGGAAGACTTAGGAGTTCTAGTTTGCAAAAGTCTAAATCCAAAGTAACAGTTCATAAGTGTTTACAATAAAGCATTATAATAGCCTTCTTGACTTCATATCAATAAGAATACCCCTCAAGGGAGGTTCCTTGACGCTGGTGAGGGGCTCTTGATCTAGGGAATTGGATCTGGGGTAAAATTCCCTGAATTAAGCCTGAATACCTTCTACACATCCCCCACAGGTGCTGCATAATCCTACGGGTTTAGCGTTCCCCTTGATTATAATAATAATAATCAAGAAGAATAGGTAATAGAGGTCCCAAGGTTACACTACAACTATCGTTTAAATTATGCTGCATATATTACAGTCCGTATTACAGATTTGACATCATTGTGCTGGAAAGCGTGTACAATAGGATAATAAAGTCAGTTCTCAGAAGCAGAATTTTTTTTTACGAAGTTAGAAATTCTAGTTGAATACATTTATATTCATGAAGATTATAGGAAAAGTTTGTTAACAATAGAGTTGTAAATGAGAGGAACAAAATGCTAAGTAGAGTTATTAAAATGATATTTTAGATACCTATAAAATAGCATAGATAAATATATGAGTGAAAATATGGTCGCACAAAAATACTTTCAAGGTGGGACAAAACATGTAGCCTATGTAGGGGATCAGCTGTTTCGGAGTAATGATTATATGTTTGGAAGTCCTTTAGAGAGACCAGTTTTTACACGGTAAGTCAACAGACTAAAAGAAATTGTGTTGTGTGTGTTTTTAAGCACAAATACCTTACAGATTTAATAAAATCTAATTTCTGTTGTGAAATGCAAGCCAGCAGTTCTCTGTTTTTGCATTTGTTATGAAAATGAGGTATTCCAGTAAAACTCCTCTATTCTTATGTTATCCTAGGTTGGAGTGTCAGGAGAGGCGAGAGGGAGTTTGGAATGAGGGAGAGAGTGTAGGCTGGCTTCCTACTACGCTCAGTCAAACCAGTTTTTGTGCGTTTTCTCACTATTGCCAAAACTTAGCCTGTTTTTGCTTGGCTTGTTTGATTCACGGTGAAGGTTGTTAGTGTACTTCCACAACTGTTTGTCTTTGCTTTGTATTCAACGGTGTTTGTTAATTTGTATATCATCATTCCATTGACTAGTACCCTGACTTGCAGTGCCCAGAATAATTATTGACGCTAGTAGGAGATCGATGAACACGTCAGATTCTGTAGTTATCCACAGTTGTGGATAACAACATCAGTGAAGGGCAAAAATAATCCCAGTTCACACGGTGTTATTAGCGGCAACACAAGCTATTTAACTTATCATTGGACTTAATTTACTTATGACATCAACAAGGCTATAAGTAATTAGACATAAACGTTTTAATTATTTATAAAGTTCCCTTCTGTAAACTGTGAAAATTTAAGGTTTACTTGTGTTAGTTTCGTTTATACCAACGAGTGTAAGGTTAAACAGATTTGTTTTTCTCTCCAAAGCTTGAAACTATTGTAAGGGCGATGAAAAATTATTTTCCTCTTTTGTATTCCCTGAAAAAATAGATGTATGAGTTGAGAACAGTATACTCATAGCCCTACACGTCCAGCCTCTACGCCAATACACGCAAAAGGAGTAGTAAAGAGTACAAAGTAAAATATTAGTTGTGAAGATTTGAAGCCAATCTGAAGAGGCATTCACACATTATCGACTGGAAACAAATATCCCAATTCTTGCAATAAAAACGGAAATTGGGCACCTACAAAGCTGAACTAATTCAAACCTTCCATTAAGATACATCAACTATGCAAGTTTAAAATAAATAAATGGTTATCTCACATAGTCTGAAGCCTTTCTAACGTTGCATTCTCAAGTTATCAGCCCTGAGGTTTGAAGCCTATCAAATGAGGAATTCACAAATTATCTCATAAAAATCAGCATTATGAGTTTCTCAATTCTTTAATAAAAATGACGTGTTGGCGCCTACACAGGCTAAAATCATTCTAAAGTTAACTTTTTAAGTAAGATGCATCAGCGTTTAAGGTTTGAAGTCGATTAGAAAAGGCATTCTTCATTTACTTCATGGAAACCAGTTTAATAAAATTGTCAATTTCAAAGTTTACACAACTCAAACTTAGGGTTAAGCTTGCTGCTAGGAAAACACAGCAGTTTGAAGCCGATCAGAAGATGAATTTTCCAGTGATGGTGTAGAATTCGATAATTCAGAATTTGACAATTTTGTTTTGCAAGATGCATCAGTCATTAAAGATTAAAGTTATTTAGAAGAGTACTCAAGTTACTTTATGGAAAAAAATATGATAATTTTAAAAATAAAATGAGTAAATATGCACTACACACAACAATAATAATCCCTTCTTTCTAAGTAGGATACACCAGTATTTAAGGTTTAAAACTGATCGAGAGGCTGGCTATCAAATTATTGCCTGGCAATCAAAATCAGGAATGATCTGTGTAAAATTGAGCATATGTCACCTACACAAGTCAGTACTTTACTGGCAAGAAACTTCCGCTAGTTCGACACCACTGAAAGTTTAGAACTGATCCGATGAAAAGTTCGTATGTCATAAATATAAACCTTGGAAGAAGAAAGCAGCACTGTACCTCAACCTTTGTGCCAGTTCTTGAATAAAACCATGCAAAAATGTTATAGTATTTAAAGGCGCACTAAATTCGTGAAAATTAAAAAAAACATGAAAACGCACGTTTTTTTTTTTTTTTCATATTTCAAAATTTTTGCTTCTCATCTATATTCCTTTTTCAAATTATAGACAGTCCTGTAAGAATATGAATTGTCTCACCTGTAAGCTAGCAGTTACTATAGTTGTGTTGTGGGTAATATAAATTTTGTATGACTCACGAAATCGTAATGACACGATTGCAAACAAACCATACCACGGGTGGGGTTCGAACCCGCGGTCAGATAGTCTCAAAACTCCAGACCGTCGCGTAAGCCACTGGGCCAGCTAGCTTCAATAAGATTCATCCATCTAGGTATATTTCTACACCATAGGAAGGTTAGCATAGGCACCACTGTGTCCACAAATGCCAGTTTTTAAAGACGAATATCCCGCTAGCATGGCCGTGACGAACTCTAGCTCAAGTCCCCCTCAAAGCCGTCAACATGACTCACGAAATCGTAATGACACGATTGCAAACAAACCATACCATGGGTGGGGTTCGAACCCGCGGTCAGAGAGTCTCAAAACTCCAGACCGTCGCGTAAGCCACTGGGCCAGCTAGCATGTCATTACGATTTCGTGAGTCATGTTGACGGCTTTGAGGGGGACTTGAGCTAGAGTTCGTTACGGCCATGCTAGCGGGAGAATCGTCTGTAAAAACTTGCATTTGTGGACACAGTGGTGCCTATGCTAACCTTCCTATGGTTAGGAAGGTTAGCATAGGCACTAACCTTCTAACCAACTAACCTTCATATACCTAGTTGGATGAATCTTATTGAAGCTAGCTGGCACAGTGGCTTACGCGACGGTCTGGAGTTTTGAGACTCTGACCGCGGGTTCGAACCCCTCCCGTGGTATGGTTTATGAATTTTGTATATTGGCACCTATACAGTTCAATAGTAATCCAAAGCTTTCTATGATTAAGGGTTATCAGACTTTAAGGTTTGAAGCCGATCGCATGATACTAATATCTTAATTTTCATTCCATGAATATGAAAAAGTGACACCTGCACTGGGCAAAATTAATCCCAAAAAATGATCTAATTAAGATACAGAAGCGTTCAGAGTTGGAAGTCGACCAGAAAGGGAATTCTCTAGTTACTTCCTGGAAATCAGTTTATTAAAATTGGCAAATTAAAACTTATCAAGAGTCAGTAAAACTCACCGTCGGTGAAACCTTGAGGCCAATCAGTAGAGACAATCACCTGTTATTGCCCGGATTCCAACGATTCCATGCAGCTTAAATGATTTAGGAAATGTTGTAAATCAACATCTACAAAGCCTAACCTTACTCGGTGTCGTTTTGTTTATATACATCAGCCGTTAAAGTTTGAAGCTCCTTGAAAGAGTCATCCTCAGATTATGTTAATGGAAAAAAAAATACTACACCCTTATAAAAAATAAATTTCAGGAGTTGGTACCTACTGTACACACTTCCTCCTGAGTAGGACATTATTATTATGATCAGGAAGAAGCTCTAAACCCTGAGTAGGACATACCAGCGCTGAAACCTTGACTAAGCGTCGTAATCAAAGTTTCGCTGCGCAGTTTTTATCACAGGCTTTCACAAATTGAGGGGGAAAAACAGTATTGCAGGGAAACCACTACTGCTGGTACAACGTTTCGCCCATGAACTGGTTTATGTAACACTGAACAGAGGGCACCTGCACATGCCCATAATTGATTGAACCTTTCCCTATTTACATTAACCCGCGTTGAAGAATTTGAAGTCAATCCAACGAGTCGTTCCCAAGTTATAAAAAAATAAAACTGGAGGAAAGAGTAAAAAAAATCAGGCAACCACTTAAAGGTAACCTGTCAGGAATACTTAAGAAACATCATAAGATACGATACTTACCCGTTTAATTAATTTAGATCAATTAAAAGATAGGACACGAAATTTGTTCTTATTTTCATACTTCAAGTAATTGCTATATTTTACATAACTTAGCATAAGAAAATAATTTAACTATAGAAGTATAATTTCAAACTCTGTTAAATCAGTGAATTGCCTTTGAATACTCAGATTATGGTGTCCCGTAGTGGCTGGGGGAGGGGAATGATGGGCGGCGGAGAGGGGAAAAGAAGGGAATTGATAGGAGAAAAAAGGATGAAAAAGTAGAGGATGGGGGTAAAGAAGGAAGGTGAGTGATTGGGAAGCATGATAAAAAGAAAGAGGGAAGGTGATAAGAAGGGAAGGGCCAAAAAGATCGGAGGAAGTAGAAAAAAGGTTCAGAGGGGGGTAAGGGAAACGGAAGGGAGTAGTAGAAGAAATGGAATAGAAAAAATGGAAGAAAGGGAAGGAGAAAAGAGCCTCTTGATAAATTTGCATTTTCTTTGGCAGTAATATTTTCTATGAGCCTCAGTAATGTCTGTGAGTCCATCACTGAGGCGCATACAAAAAAAGGCTCTCAAAACTAATGTTTGTTTGTAAGATTCTCTTATTTATTCCCTTAAAAGAGATGTTAAGACTTAGAAATTAAACCTTTTAAAATGATGCTGGGACACTTTTTTTCCCATCTTTACCTTCTTAAAATAGGAGTTATAAGAACTAAGACTCCATTATTTACCGTCTTAAGACGATAAAATTCTCATCTTTAACTTAAAAATTAGAGTTAAAACTCCCTTATTTGCACCCTTAAAAGGATCATTAAGACTTATTTACCCCTTAAAAGAGGTGGTAAGACTCCCTTATTTATCCTGTAAAGAGGTGTTTTTCCATTTCTTCTCTCCATGTATTCACTTATACTTGTGGGGTACAAGTCTCAGTTTCAGGTCCCACCTTTGTTGCGAGCGTGTTCTCTGAGACGCTGTGCTGATGGCTCTGGTGTTCCCTGAGAGCACCTCCTCCTCCTCCTCAGATAATTTGTCCGGCTCATCACAGACTTTCCAGGTGTTCTTGCGAGCTCTTCTTTTTTTTCAGTCATATTATATCTGGTCTTTTACCTCCGTCTTTCTCCTTGGTTCAGCTTTGGCCTTGGCTATTACCCACGTCAATCTCAAACTTACCACTCGGTTTTTGTTCTCACCTGTGCACAGTGGCGGACCTTCATTTTTGGGGCTCTGAAGCTTGAACTGTTATGGGTGGCCAGGAGCTGCTACCCTGTGATAAATGATTTAGAAATCCGACAAGTTGAAGAATGAGACACTTATGCAACATATGGGAATCTTTATTGAGGAAGCGTTTCGCCACACAGTGGCTTCATCAGTCCAATACAAAGAAGAACGATGTAAAGAGAGGAGGAGTTTGAGGTAGTCAGTCCCTCAGCTTGGAATCGATGTGTTCAGTCCATCAGTCTTGAAGAAAGTACAGCATATGGTCGGAGATGTGGCTGAACACATCGATTCCAAGCTGAGGGACTGATTACCTCAAACTCCTTCTCTCTTTACATCGTTCTTCTTTGTACTGGACTGATGAAGTCACTGTGTGGCGAAACTATTCCTCAATAAAGCTTCCCATATGTTGCATAAGTCTCAGTCATCAACGACCTACATCATACTTTAATAAACTTTTATTTTTTTATTTTAACTTTTATTTTGTATTGAATTACACTACATTATTAATATTATTGTTTTAAAAAAAACATCTCATACAGTGGAAACAAAATTTTTAAGCAATGTGGAGTAAAGTGGCTTCTGGGGCCCCTCCGGGATTAGGGGCCCTAAAGCTTAAGGTTCGTTAGTCTCACAGCAGATCCGCCCTTGCCTATGCATAGTCACTTCTGGGTCTGTTTGCTTACTTTACTGCTTTCTTCTATTCGTTGCTTTCTACGCTTGTTCTGTGCTCTTACACTTCTCTATTTTCAACTCGCGAAAGTTTTTTTTTTTTTATTCAGAGAATTGGGTCTGCCATCCACTTGCTTAGATCAAACCTAATTGCGCACCATTCTCCAGGCGCTGTATGACACCTACGAGTTTAACGCTTCTACATAAACATAATAATAATGGCTAAACCACCGGCTCTCTTTGTTCTTATTGTTGCCTCTTCTTCTTCTGAGTTTGAAGGTCTCCTCGGCCTCTCAGCACTTTCTCAGTAGTTACTCCATCGTCTCTTCCACAGACTTTCCTTCCAGTTCCCTTTTTTCCACTGTACTTCAGGATGTCTCTCATCTTTCCATAGTATCCTCTTCTGAAATCTGATTTCTCCAGCGTCTGTTATTCTTTCCTCGATGTTTACATCCATGAGTTATTCGAACCTCGCTAGTGTAAGGTCGCTGGTGTCCTGAGGCCTCTCGAATTCCTTGTCACCTACATCAGATGCTGGCAAGGGATTGCTGGCATGTGTGTGTGTGTACTCACCTGTTTGTACTCGCCTGTTTGTGATTGCAGGGGGGTCGATTCTGAGAGTCTGGACCTGCCTCTCACCTGGCATCTTAACCTGTGTGTGTGTGTTTGTGTGTGTGTGTGTGTTTGTGTGTGTGTGTGTGTGTGTGTGTGTGTTTGTGTGTGTGTGTGTGTGTTTGTGTTTGTGTGCGTGTGTGTGAGTGTTTGTGTGTGTGTTTGTGTGTGTGTTTGTGTGTGTTAGTTACCATTTTTGTCCTAGGCACATGTCAATTAGACACTAGGCCTGTTGTATATATGTGTGTGTGTATGTGTATGTAAGGAAACACTTCGAAATGTGTGTGTGTGTGAGTGTTTGTGTGTGAGTGTTTGTGTGTGTAAAAGCTGATACAGAGCTTCAGTGATGTGTAGGGTCGTATATCACTAGAGGCTGGTCGTTAACTCTCTGATTGGCTAAGAGCTTCCCAGTGCTGCTAACGACGGAACTATATATCCTTATAAACAAAATTTGCATATGAAGTGCCAACTGGCAGAGTTTCTTGTGATGTCACTCGCGCCCTTCAAGTAATTGATGGACTTTTACTCTCCCGAACATGCTCAGTTTTTTCCATCTCACTTCGTGTTTTCGAACACTCGTCTTGTACATATATATATATATATATATATATATATATATATATATATATATATATATATATATATATATATATATAGTATATATATATATATATATATATTCAGCTTAATATTTTTACTTTAAATGTCTATTTAATTTTTTCACATAGTTAAGTATGGTACACCAGAAAATTAGTTAATTAGTTAGTATTCTTCTAAGTAAGACACAACACTGGGATTTGAAGCCGACCATAAGAGGCATTTTTCCCAGTTATTGCACTGTATCTGATTCGAATTTCTTGACCATGTTAGCATATTGACGATTTTACGTCTATATTGACCGAATTAAAAGGACATCTTTTCCATAAAATGCATCAACGCCAAATTTCTGAAGTCGATCAGGAAAGTCATTCTCCAGTTATTGAATAGAAATCAGCATCACAAGTTGTCTAATAAAACTGGCAAATATTGATTAACAATTGTCAATAAAATCGCGAACTTTATATTTATCAAAACACGCCAGCACTAAAAGTTTGAAACCAACCATAAGAGGCATTCTCTAGTTATCGGTTGGAATCTAGTGATTCTATGATTTTTTTTAACTCTGCATTTGCACAGCCTAAGCTTACCATCCATCTCATAAGATGCATCAGGCATTAGGATTGAAACCGTTCACCTGAGGCATAGTTAAGATATTTCACAGGAAAAAACACACCTTTTTAAAACCACACTTGGCAAATTGGCACCGACACACTACAGTAACAATCCTAACTTTTTTACTAAGTAAGATTCACCATTATTGAAAATTTGAAGCCCATGAGAAGAGGCTTCCTCATGTAAACACGCAGAAACCAAAACCAAGAATAACTATACAACTTTGAAGAATGGGACACTTGTGCAAGATTTGGAAATCTTTATTGAGGAAACGTTTCGCCAGCCAGTGACTACTTCAGTCCAATACATAGAAGAACTGAGAAAGATGAGGAGGAGTTTGAGGTTATCAGTCCCTCAGCCTGGAGTCGATATGTTCAGTCTAACAATCTTGAGAAAAGATTGTTAGACTGAACACATCGACTCCAGGTTCAGGAACTGATTACTTGTAAATTCCTCCTCATCTTTCTCTGTATTGGACTGAAGAAGTCACTGGCTGGCGAAACGTTTCCTCAACAAAGACTCCCAAATGTTATACAAGTGTTCCATTTTTCAATTTGTCAGTTTTCTACACCACTTATATCACATATACAACACTGACCTGTGGGCCAATAGTTGCGTGAACCGTTTCTCTGTGACAGTACACCAGGCGTTTAAAATTTGAGGCCGATCGGATGTGACGTTCTCAAGTTATAAACAAAATTTGGAGGACTGAAAAATTAATTTCAGGCAACAAATAAGGGTGCTACTTCTCGGATCCCTAATTATATTAATATTACATGACGTAGCTACGACAGGGAAGCCTTCATTTATACGTAAACATTGCATGTTGTTACGAATGAAAGCATTAATTTACAAACGTTTCGTTATAGGAAAAAAATTGCCTCTGGTAAGGGTGTATATAACTCACGAGTCTGGTATACATCAAGTATGAATGAGCCTTATTTACACGTCCTTGTGACTCACTAGGACACAAGCCAACTCATTGACATGCACTGCTACGCCCCTACCACAAGACCTGGTAGAGGAAGGGGAGGGGAAGGACGAGGGAGAAAGGGGATTGTGAAAGTGGGGGGAGAAGGCGGAAGAAAACCTGTGAGGAGGAAGGGAGAAAGCCTTACGTCTTTAGGACGTAGTACCTGCTTGTGGTGTCTTGTGTTTAGGAGGTAAGGACTTGCTGGTAGTATCTTGTATTTATAACGTAAGGACCTGCTGGCAGTGTCTTGTAATTAGGAAGTAAGAACCTGCTGGCAGTCTTGTTACTAGGAAGTAAGAACCTGCTGGCAGTCTTGTTACTAGGAAGTAAGAACCTGCTGGCAGTCTTGTTACTAGGAAGTAAGAACCTGCTGGCAGTCTTGTTACTAGGAAGTAAGAACCTGCTGGCAGTCTTGTTACTAGAAGTAAGAACCTGCTGGCAGTCTTGTTACTAGAGTAAGAACCTGCTGGCAGTCTTGTTACTAGGAAGTAAGAACCTGCTGGCAGTCTTGTTACTAGGAAGTAAGAACCTGCTGGCAGTCTTGTTACTAGGAAGTAAGAACCTGCTGGCAGTCTTGTTACTAGGAAGTAAGAATCTGCTAGTAGTGACGTTTTTCATCATGTTAACGACAACAGTCACAATATTCATTGGGAAGCTTCCACCATCAAACACAAATCACACTGCATCTACAAACGCACAATCATGGAATCTACTCCCATAGCATATATATATGTGTGTGTGTGAGTGAGTGTGTGTGTGTGTCGTGCCGAATAGGTAAAACTGGCCAGTTATCAAGAACTCATTTAAAACTAAGTCCTTTCTAAAATTTTCTCTTATACAATTAAAGATATATTTTTTCATTTATGTTAATATAAAAATTAATTCTTTTGTACCAAAAGAACCTTAGGAAACTTACTTAACCTTATTATAACAAGCGCAATTTAATTTAGCCTAATCCAACTACATTTTATATAAGTTTACAATAATTGAATAACTAACAAACACAATGAAATATATTTTTTCGTTAGATTCAGAATGATTTTTGCGAAATTATTGCATACACAAATTCTCGCTTGCCTTATTCGGCAAGAAGAGCGTTGCTATTTTAGGCAAAAATCGCAAGTTTTATCTATTCGGCACGACATATATATATATATATATATATATATATATATATATATATATATAATAAAACAGAAGAGAAAAGAGAAGAGGAGTACTGTATATTTCTATCCTCACTTGAGGCCATCTTCGGCAGATTTTCAAATGTCACGTGATTTAATAAAAGATCACCAAACATAAGTCAAATGATGCAGGTCATGTCTATAACCCATGTCCTTTAGAATAATAAGGGTAGTAATAGCATCATTTTTCCACTTGCATTGTGAAAGGTTGAAAAAGGGTCATGAAGCCTTCATAGCAAACTCGTGGATGAAATACAGGTATCTGTAGTTGATACAACAGACATTGCAATATACATTCATCATTATATAAAAAAAGTATTTCATATTTTAAAATAGAAGTGTATTCTATTTGCTGGTAAATAAGTCAGATTTCAATTAATAATTAAATATGTGGTATCCATATCACAGATATATACGTTTATATTACTGGTTGAAACCGATATAGAGACAGAAGCATAAAATATAAACTGTTTGTATATGTCGATCTCTTACTGTGGTCCTCTTAAGCATGAGACCTCAGTTGTATATCGATATTTTTGTATTTCTGTTACGATGTTGGTTCTTACTTTTACTGATAAATTCATATACAAAACCGACAGTCTGTGTACATATTTAGACACATGCATATACATACATACATACATAGTTTTACACTAACGCCTCTAATTCATTTGAGAGGCAGACTTTGAAGTGAATATAATTACCACTTTACAACCCTGAGTAATAGCAGGCATATAAGTCACTTTAATGGTGCATCTCTTTTTAAGGACACTTGCTGCCTGGGCCGTCTTTTCCTGCAATGTTAAGCAAACACTAAGACCTCCATATGGCAAAATATTTACATACAATTATAGGTTAGATTTTTAAAGATGTATAAAACGCTCGGCTTAAAACTGAAAGGACCGATTCGATTCTCCAGCAATTAAGACGTATTGGGAAGTCCTCTAACACACCTAGTAATAATAATAATAATAATCTTTATTTCTACAAGTATATGTACAAGGTATACAGGCCTAGTTGACATCAATGACATACTACTATATAGAAAGACGCTTGTTATGCTGAGCATTTCGGTCAAATTAGGTCAGTTTTGTCCCAGGATGCGACCCACACCAGGTACTTATTTTATTGATGGGTGAACATTTGACAGCAGGTATCTTAAGGAAACAAGTCCGAATAGGTAAAATTGGTCAATTAGCAAGAACTCATTTAAAATTAAGTCCTTTCTAAAAAATTATCTTATACGTTTAAAGATATATTTTTTTTCATTTATGTAATGTAAAAATTAATAATTTTGTACCAAAAAAACCTTAGAAAACTTACCTAACCTTATTACAACAAGCTCAATTTAATTTAGCCTAAGCCAACTAAATATATTTTAGATAAGTTTACAATAATTTAATAATAAACAAACACAATTAAATATATTTTTTCGTTAGGTTCAGAATAATTTTTGCATAAACAAATTTTCACTTCCCTTATTCGCCAAGAAGAGCGTTGCTATTTAAGCCAAAATCGCAAGTTTTAACTATTCGGCACGATATATATATATATATATATATATATATATATATATATATATATATATATATATATATATATATATTCGTGCCGATTAGGTAAAACTGGTCAATTAAAGAACTCATCTAAAATTAAGTCCTTTCTAAAATTTTCTCTTATACGTTTAAAGATATATTTTTTCATTTATGTTAATGTAAGAATTTATAATTTTGTACCAAGATAAACTTTGAAAACCTACCTAACCTTATTACAACAAGCGCAATTTAATTTAGCCAACCAACTAAATATATTTTAGATATCGTTAACATTAATTTAATAATAAACAAACACAATGAAATATATTTTTTCGTTAGCTTCAGAATGATTTTGCGAAATTATTACATACACAAATTTTCGCTTGTCTATATGCAGAAGAGCGTTGCTATTTAGCCAATGCAAGTTTTACCTAATCGGCACGACTATATATGTCGTGCCGATTAGGTAAAACTTGCGATTTGGCTTAAATAGCAACGCTCTTCTTGCCATATAAGACAAGCGAAAATTTGTGTATGCAATAATTTCGCAAAAATCATTCTGAACCTAACGAAAAAAATATATTTCATTGTGGTCGTTTATTATTAAATTACTGTAAACGTATCTAAAATATATTTAGTTGGGTTAGGCTAAAATAAATTACTCTTGTTATAATAAGGTTAGGTAAGTTTTCTAAGTTTCTTGGTACAAAATTATAAATTTTACATTAACATAAATGAAAATATATATCTTTAAACGTATAAGAGAAAATTTTAGAAAGGACTTAATTTTAAATGAGTTCTTGCTAATTGACCAGTTTTACCTAATCGGCACGACATATATATATATATATATATATATATATATATATATTTTTTTTTTATTATTTTTATTAACACATCGGCCGATTCCCACCAAGGCAGGGTGGCCCGAAAAGAAAAACTTTCATCATCATTCACTCCATCACTGTCTTGCCAGAAGGGTGCTTTACACTACAGTTATAAAACTGCAACATTAACACCCCTCCTTCAGAGTGCCGGCACTGTACTTCCCATCTCCAGAACTCAAGTCCGGCCTGCCGGTTTCCCTGAATCCCTTCATAAATGTTACTTTGCTCACACTCCAACAGCACGTCAAGTATTAAAAACCATATGCCTCCATTCACTCCTATCAAATACGCTCACACATGCTTGCTGGAAGTCCAAGCCCTCGCACACAAAACTTCCTTTACCCCTCCCTCCAACCTTTACTAGGCCGACCCCTACCCCGCCTTCCCTCCACTACAGATTTATACACTCTCGAAGTCACTCTGTCTCGTTCCATTCTCTCTACATGTCCAAACCACCTCAACAACCCTCCTCAGCTCTCTGGACAATCGTTTTGGTAATCCCGCACCTCCTCCTAATTTCCAAACTCCGAATTCTCTGCATTATATTCACACCACACATTGACCTCAGACATGACATCTCCACTGCCTCCAGCCTTCTCCTCGTTGCAACATTCATCACCCATGCTTCACACCCATATAAGAGCGTTGGTATAACTATACTCTCATACATTCCCCTCTTTACTTCTATGGACAAGGTTCTTTGTCTCCACAGACTCCGAAGTGCTCCACTCACCCTTTTCCCTCATCAATTCTATGATTCACCTCATCCTTCATAGACCCATCCGCCGACATGTCCACTCCCAAATATCTGAATACATTCACCTCCTCCATACTCTCTCCCTCCAATCTGATATCCAATCTTTCGTCACCTATTCTTTTTGTTATCCTCATCACCTTACTCTTTCCTATATTCACTTTCAATTTTCTTCTTTTACACACCCTACGAAATTCATCCACCAACCTCTGCAGCTTCTCTTCAGAATCTCCCAAAAGCACAGTGTCATCAGCAAAAGCAACTGTGACAACTCCCACTTTGTATTTGCTTCTTATCTTTTAGCCCAACACCTCTTGCCAAGACCCTCGCATTCACTTCTCTTACAACCCCATCTATAAATATATTGAACAACCACGGTGACATCACATCCTTGTCTAAGGCCCACTTTTACTGGGAAATAGTCCCTTCCCTCCTACACACTCTAACCTGAGCCTCACTATCCTCATAAAAACTCTTCACTGCTTTCAGTAACCTTCCTCCTATTCCATACACCTGCAACATCTGCCACATTGCCCCCTATCTACCCTATCATACGCCTTTTCCAAATCCATAAATGCCACAAAACATCTTTACCCTTATCCAAATACTGTTCACCTATATGTTTCACTGTAAACACTTGGTCTACACACCCCTACCTTTCCTAAAGCCCCCTTGTTCATCTGCTATCCTGCTTTCTGTTTTACTCTTAATTCTTTCAATAATAACTCTACCATACACTTTACCAGGTACACTCAACAGACTTATTCCCCTATAATTTTTGCACTCTCTTTTGTCCCCTTTGCCTTTATACAAAGGAACAATACACGCTCTCTGCCAATCCCTAGGTACCTTACCCTCTTCCATACATTTATTAAATAATAGCACCAACCACTCCAAAATTATATCCCCACCTGCTTTTAACATTTCTATCTTTATCCCATCAATCCCAGCTGCCTTACCCCTTTCATTCTACCCACTGCCTCACGAACTTCCCTCACCCACAACTGGCTCTTCCACACTAAAACAAGATGTTATTCCTCCTTGCCCTACACACGAAATCACAGCTTCCCTGTCTTCATCAACATTTAACAAATCCTCAAAATATTCTCTCCATCTTCCCGATACCTCTAACTCTCCATTTAATAACTCTCCTCTCCTATTTTTAACTGTCAAATCCATTTGTTCTCTAGGCTTCCTCAACTTATTAATCTCATTCCAAAACTTTTTTTTATTTTCAACAAAATTTGCTGATAACATCTCACCCACTCTCTCATCTGCTCTCTTTTACATTGCTTCACCACTCTTTTAACCTCTCTTTTTCTCTCCATATACTCTTCTCTCCTTGCATCACTTCTACTTTGTAAAAACCTCTCATATGCTAAGTTTTTCTCCCTTACTACTCTCTTTACATCATCATTCCACCAATCGCTCCTCTTCCCTCCCGCACCCACTCGCCTGTAACCACAAACTTCTGCTGAACACTCTAACACTACATTTTTAAATCTACCCCATACATTTTCGACCCCATTGCCTACACTCTCACTAGCCCATCTATCCTCCAATAGTTGTTTATATCTTACCCTAACTGCCTCCTCTTTTAGTTTATAAACCTTCACCTCTCTTTTACTTACTGATTCTATTTTCCTTGTATCCCATCTACCTTTTACTCCCACTGTAGCTATAACTAAAAAGTGATCTGATATATCTGTAGCCCCTCTATAAACATGTACATCCTGAAGTCTACTCAACAGTCTTTTATCTACCAATACATAGTCCAACAAACTACTGTCATTACGCCCTACATCATATCTTGTATACTTATTTATCCTCTTTTTCTTAAAATATGTATTACCTATAACTAAACCCCTTTCTATACAAAGTTCAATCAAAGGTCTCCCATTATCATTTACACCTGGCACCCCAAACTTACCTACTACACCCTCTCTGCATGTTTCTCCCACTTTAGCATTTAGGTCCCCTACCACAATTACTCTCTCATTTGGTTCAAAAGTTCCTATACATTCGCTTAACATCTCCCAAAATCTCTCTCTCTCCTCTACACTCCTCTCTTCTCCAGGTGCATACACGCTTATTATGACCCACTTTTCGCATCCGACCCTTATTTTAATCCACATAATCCTTGAATTTACACATTTATATTCCCTCTTTTCCTTCCATAACTGATCCTTCAACATTATTGCTACCCTTCCTTAGCTCTAACTCTCTCAGATACTCCTGACTTAATCCCATTTATTTCTCCCCACTGAAACTCGCCTACCCCCTTCAGCTTTGTTTCGCTTAGGGCCAGGACATCCAACTTCTTTTCATTCATAACATCGGCAATCATCTCTTTCTTATCATCCGCACTACATCCACGCACATTCAGACAACCCAATTTTATAAAGTTTTTCTTCTTCTCGTTTTTAGTAGATTTGTACAGGAGAAGGGGTTACTAGCCCATTGCTCCCGGCATCTTAGTCGCCTCATACGACACGCATGGCTTACGGAGGAAAGATTCTTTTCCACTTCCCCATGGACAATAGAGAAAATAAAAAGAACAAGAGCTATTAAGAAAGAAGAAAAACCTAGATGTGTGTATGTATATATATGCATGTGTATGCCAGTGTAGTGTGACCTAAAGTGTAAGTAGAAGTAGCTAGATATACCTGTTATCCAGCGTGTTTATGAGACAGAAAAAAGACACCAGCAATCCTACCATCATGTAAAACAGTTTCAGGTTTCTGTTTCACAGTCACCTGGCAGGACGGTAGTACCTCCCTGGGTGGTTGCTGTCTACCAACCTACTACCTACAATATATATATATATATATATATATATATATATATATATATATATATATATATATATATATATATATATATATATATATATATATAAAATATATATGATGGGGTCCACCTCTGGTGTAAATTGTGGGACCCATAGCCTCGGAGAAGTGGATAAAAGGCTTAAAGGAAGAATATTTGGATTTCTTCCTGAAGCCATTTGAATATTCCACTTTCCCTACCATGCTATCTTTTTATTCATTTTTACCAATTGGTATATTTTATTACATAAAATGGTACAAAAGATATGAGCTACATTGTTGATATAAAGATGGTATATACAGTACATGAGCTGTGAGAGATACACGTTTAGTACATATTGTTACATGTTTGTCACTTATTATAATGCTAAAATCTCATCCAGCTCCTCAGAGCATGCATTACCCCTCTGAACAGCAGCGCTGAGTCGCTGGAATAGAAAACTAGCTGCCCTGGGATCCCTAGTTACTGTGATGAGTCTTTTGCTTAGCTCCTTAAGGAACTTAGATGCACTCTTTCCCCATGAGCCAAGGGTCTCCGATCCTATGGGAACAAACATATAATGATGGGAAAGTTCTCCATATTTTCTAGCCTTTTGGACTCCCTGAAGCTGGCAGCTGCCCCTCCTTCCTCCCTGGTGTATTGGAGATAGGTATCAGCCAAGGTAGATGCACATGTGTCCCACATCACCTGCTTGCCGTCTGTCCAGGCTTGACCCTGCCATCAGATCTGCATAGTTGTTGTGGCTCCCTTACTGCTGGGCATCCGGCTGTTGTGAGGCTCCTCTTGATAATGTTATTAACCTCCTCAAGTCTTGCCATCTTTCCCTCGGATTTACGACACACAAGACCATGGTACCCGAACCGGTCTGCTGCTTCACTACCACAAATACACCTGTGTTCGGCGAGAATAAGGGCGGCAAGTTGAAGGGCAACACCAATTCGGATGTATATATAGTATTATTTGCCACTTCATTAGGTACACCCTTCAAGCACTGGGTAGTGCCTCTTTTTCCCCCGCAGAACAGCCTGAATTCTTCGTGGCATAGATCCAACAAGGTTGACATGATAGCATCACGCAGTTGCTGCAGATCTGTCTGCTG